>CM060430.1:168312930-168342930 GCA_030545235.1 Helianthus tuberosus | reverse complement strand
AGATAGCTGTTTACTTAACGGCTTCATTAGGGTTGTAAGTAAAGGGTTATTTATGTTCTTAGAGGTTAATATATCGTTAATGGTAATTAACGATGTTATTAAGTATTTGTTTAGCGAAGCGATTAGGTTTTTAAGTATATGTTTATTGATGTTCTTAAAGGTTAACGGGATAGTTAACGGTTTAATTAGGTTTTTAAGTGTGGAACATCGTCCAAAATCTGATTTTGATTCCAATTCAGATAATAATTGAGGTGGGTTTGAATTAGGAATTTGAAATTGGGGGTTTTTTATTTGTGGGGTTTGAAATTGGGGAGAGGGTGTGAGCTGTGTTGTGCTGGTCGGCTGGTGGTGGTGAACCGGTGGTGGCGATGGTCGGGTGGTGGTGGATGGTTGTAAGGGGTGGGTGGTGGTGGTGTTGGCAGTAGGTCGTGGCTGGTTGGGAGTGGTGATTGAGAGAAAGAGGAGATGTGAGAGTGTTTTAGTTTTTTAAATTTGTTTTTGTTTTATTTATTAAGTTATTTCTGAAGTAATTGGTAAAAAGACAAAAATGCCCTTGAGTGATCAAATTTAACAGAAAAAATTAACCGAGTTAGGCTTAAAGGACATAACGTGCAACATTTCAAAACATAAAGTATAAAACTCGTCAATTTTAAAGACAAAGGACACCGCCTGAAAAGGGGTTAAATATTATTATTTGTTTCCCTAGGGTCTTGACGAACTAGTGACTATATGTGCTTCCATATAGTTATATGGATTACTATAAGTGTTAAACACGATAACCCTTAATGGAACTGGACACGCTTAAAGTTTTGATCCCTATTTTCCTATTTTACTGTATAGGAAAATAGGGATCAAAACTTTAAGCGTGTGTATAATATGTCATTGAACCCCAATCCTCGATGCCAACCTGATTATGACTTTTGGATCGCAATTATCATGGCTATCGAAAACTGAGTAGGAGTCATGGAATAAGTGAACAATTTGTAGCCTTTATAGTTGTCAGCTTTCGCATCGCCCGGTGTGTTTTGGGAATCGCTTTGTGCATTTGGTTGCATTCCGTGCCTCTTGGCATACGGTGGGTGCCACTTGCCGGGTGGTTTTCGGAAACATCCACCGTAAAGGTGCATGAGTGGTGTTTGGTTTGTTACGGGTGGTTGGCTCTTTGCTTGCGCAACAACTGCGTTTTATTCAAGATTTATCTAGAATAGCCATTCCATTAACCAAACTGACTTGCAAATCAGTTAAGTTTGAATGGGGACCAAAACAGGAGGAAGCATTTAGGATTTTAAAGCAAAGATTAACCAACACACCAATACTCGCGTTACCAGAAGGAACTGAAGACTTTATAGTCTATTGTGACGCGTCTCAGTTAGGATATGGATGTGTGTTGATGCATCGTCAAAAGGTTATAGCTTATGCCTCTAGACAACTTAAGAAACATGAAGAGAATTATACAACCCATGATCTAGAGTAAGGAGCCATAATTTTTGCCCTTAAGATTTGGAGACACTATCTTTAGGTCCCAGGTAAGACCGTCGGTATAGAATGCCGTCAGACATCTGATGGTGTAAGGCTTTGTGTTGTATTTTCCTTGCTTCAGCTTCGTTCTCCGGTAGAATCCCCGACTGAAGATACATGATGATTGGAGACATCCAGGATGATGACCCCATCTGTATGACACTTACTTGGCACAATGGCACTGACGTGTTTTTCAATACTTCAATCAGCACATCTAACATACTACTAGTTCATGTTCTTGAACATGATCTAGTATGGTTAGATGATGATCCATCCCACTTTTAGTCATAAACAACATCAAATAATCATAACTAGACAAGTTTCACAAGATTTACACAACTAGTTTCTTTTTATCCAACATATTCATCTTACTTTCAAGACTTTAAGTTATGATCTTTGGTGTTCTAAATTTTTAACCATTAAATCACCTATTAACCACCATAAACAAGAACAAGATGAAGATTTGAAGCACTTATATATGGTCATTTTAATAGTGCTTTTTTGATTAAAAAATAATTAGCTTATTTTTTAAGTATCAGCTATTGAACTTATACAGATTAAACCTCTTATGAAATATGGCCGCGCAGCGGGTTTTTTAACAGTACTGGACTTGTACAGTACTGGATTGATACAGTGGTGGACTTATTCAGTTTTGGACTGGTAGATTTTGAACTATAACAGTGGTGGACTTATTCAGTCTTGGACTGTTAGATTTTGGATTTTAACAGTTGTCATTGGTACAGAACTGGGTTTTAACATTGTTTGGTTATTAGGTGCTAATTAATCAAAACAACGCAGTTAGGGAAGAGCAAGAAGGACCATTGAATCCTTCAATTATCGATTGTATTTTCCTTGTTCCAGTTGAGCCCCTGCGTGGGCATGTCTTACTGTTTTAACCCCTGCGTGGGTATGGTTGTCTTTGAGCCCCTGCGTGGGCCTATCTATCTGTTAACCCCTGCGAGGGTATGTTGTTTATTTAAGTCCCTGCGTGGACTAGTATTTCAGTGTGACCCCTGCGTGGGTAAATATTCTGTTAAAAAAAGACCCGTTTAGGGCAGTGTGTACTTTGTATGATTATTGGAATGTTAAGTTATAAATTTCATTTTTGCTATTATATGCATAAATATATTATATGAAATAAATAAATCAAAAATCATTCCTTTTAAAAATAATCTGCCTATTTAAATATTGAATAAGAATCTTAAGAGTGAAACCTAGCCTGGTGAACGCCACATAGGCCTGCGACAAATCAGGGAGCAGAACTGACAACGCCAGTACAACGTTTCCAACATGGACAAATGTAAGCGCGCCACGTGTACCACTACACTGGCCATGGCAGAGGAGACCAAGAGGATATTCCCCTTGGTCGGACAGCTGGCGCGCAACCACAGCTGGCACAGCTTAGACAAAAACAATTAAGCCTTCGGGCAGCATTACTAAAGCTTAGTAAAGCTTAATGCTGCCCGGAACAGTGAAAATGCTAACGTGGCACAATCTCAGCCACACAAAAGCCGTCCTAGCGGACCCGGGCCGTCCAGTAATATTATAAGAGTGTGGACGGCCCGAAGCACTACCCCTCGTCTATATAAGAGCATCTAAGTAACCCAATAATAGGATATAAAGATTGTGAGAATTGGGTTCACTGCCCAAATTCTCTCTGAGGCGAAGCTCTGCACGATCTCCGCCGTAGCTCCGCCGTTGCTCCGCCATGGATGATCATCGGAAAACCTTCAGATCATCAATACAAGTAAGCAATCATCATTCCATTCGATTCATCGATGATTTAACACTCATCGATCACTGATTTTTAAAAATCCCAATTTGCAGAAAACCTAGCTCCGTCGTATCGCCGTCGTTGCTCCGCCGTGGCTTCGCCGGAAAACCTTCAGAACTTCGATCAAAGGTAAGAAAACTTCAATACAGTCGATTAATCGATGATTAATCAAAAATCTATGACTAATCTCTACTGTTTTCTCTCTCTGCAGAAAACAAAGCTCCGCCGTATCGCCGTCGTTGCTCCGGCGACCAAGAAGACCAATATTGGAATCGAAGTTCAAAAATTGCTGGATTTCTGCAGATTCCTTTGGAACAAGATCAAACCAAGAAGAAAACACCGGTTGATGATGGAAATCAAGATCAAAATCAATACGGCTTCGCCGGAAGATCAAGAACCGTTTGAAGATGATGACCAGAAATCTGCTTACCGGGCTCATACGAGTCTGGTAATTGGAATGAGTACAATCTAAATCCCTTAACGAGGATCCATTGGAGGGCAAGTCTGGTGCCAGCAGCCGCGGTAATTCCAGCTCCAATAGCGTATATTTAAGTTGTTGCAGTTAAAAAGCTCGTAGTTGGACTTTGGGTTGGGTCGACCGGTCCGCCAAGACGAAGACCCGGTCAACTACATGAAGGTCATTGACTCAAGTTTGGATGATGCTCTCCGACGGTGTAGCATGGGATGCAAAACATTCCACTTGGGTAACATATGACCAGGCTTTGGGTCTAGCCAAGGACCCTTATAAATGTGGCGCACCACGGAGGCATTCCGCGGAACTATCCTTAGTTTAGTTTAGATTAATTTTTATGTTTTCTAGTTTAGTTTTAATTTTCAGGAATAAAACACACTCGGGATGGTAAAGGATAACAAGGGAAACTTGCACCAGCGACCCATGCACGAAAACAGAGCCATCCGACAAATTTTTCTTCATTACAGCAAGTTCAGCATGGGTCGTGCCCGCCCAACACAACCCCGTGTTGCACAATCTGCAGAAAATGCCCAGTTCAGGTAACTGGACACGGGGCGTGCTCACTGAACACGCCCCCGTGTCCAGGCTTCTGTTTCTTTTTACAAACTTTTGTTACTGGCATTGCATCTATGTGAATGATTGTTTTTTTAATTGTGTTGACGCGCCCCAATTGAGGGACCCTGTCGCGTGTCGCGAGGGAGACTAATTTCCAGCAGGTCCGTTTCTGAACCTGCATTTTCTGCCCAGCTCAATTATTCAACAAAAATCGAACTTTAAACGGCCATATATTTTTATCTACTAGTCCGTTTTAGGCGATTCTTTTTCTTATGCGTTCGAAATTTAATTCTCCATCTTATGGAGTTAAAACCTGACATTCCACTAGTTCAAAAATTCAGATTTCAAGCTCTCGGCTTGAAATCCCTTTTTAACACTTTTGACCCGTTTCATGATTCCTTAAACCACTTTCACCCATCATTTTGCTACATTAAAGTGCGACGGTCAACCCTCTGACGAAGCACATGCGAAGTTCAGGTCCGCCCTCTTCACCTAAATGTTCTGTTTGAGGTTCAGGTCGGGGATCCGAAGGTATTACGCATAACCCGACAACTTAGTAAATTTTTATTTCGCCTATAAATTTCGTGTGTGACATAAGTAACCAACTTAGAAAATTATTTATCACCGAGGCTTTTATTGTCATCTGTTTCTGTTATATCGTACACAAATTTGATATTCCACATGATTCACATGAACATAAATCATGGAAAATTGACATTGTGAGATATGTTTTTGATAAACGATTAGCCTTACGGGGGTAGTCTACACAATTAATTGCATAAAATTCAAATGAGCATTCGGGTATTATGCTAGAGTGATCAATCTTGGGCAATCTGCAACGGTTGTTCAGCAAAGAAATTTAGTTACTATATATTAACAATTTGCCTAGGTCTTTAGGAACCAACAAATAAATTTATTCAAACAAAGTTAACCGCTGGTTAACATTACATTACAGTTTGCCACCATTAAAATCAAAGACCACAACAAGGTAAATCAAAATTACACCACTCTCTCCATGTGCAGCCGCAACCCGACGCCCGGTTCGTAAACCATAAAAACCCCATCGTCTTAATCTCCTCCTTTAGTCTTGACAAATTCGGCGCCTTCTGGTTGAAGATAGCGTCATTACGGGTCTTCCAAAGGCACCATAAAGTAGCTTGAATAGCCGTAAACAGTGCTTTCCTCCATTTTGCTGATCCGCAAACCTGATTGTGGATGTTCACCAAATCTTTTAGTTCCAATATATAAAGAGATCTGATCTTGCACCAATCTGAGACAAAATCCCAAACAGTTTGGGCCGAAATCTTGTTTGAAAGATCCCTCTTTCTGAGATACTAGGTCTTTAGGCTCAGTGATATCTGGGGTATTATCCCGGGACTTCTGATTTTGCGGAAGCAATGGCCTAGTCCCCGTATAATACTTTGCGAATTGCTTGAAATATAGCCGCCCTCAGTACAAAAAATGATGAAACATTGCAAAATGCTAATCATGTATTGTTGAAGAAAAGATTCTCTAAAGGGAATACACCTAAAAGTCGAATCGTCATCTTTTTGCTAAACGGAAGTTCTGACCTGAGCTCTCATGGTTTCACGTTTAATCCTTTACAGATATCATCTAGGTATACTCACCTGTAAGACTGAATATTGGGATCTGGATACGGGAGTATATTCAAGTGGTGGGACATGCGAATAAGTTTAAGTGCTTAAAAAATTAATCTCGTATCTCGAAACAGTTGAACTTTGTGTGAAAATTTAAGTGGATCAGTATACTGACAATCTAAGTGAATCGTTTAGAACTTAAAATGTTTAAAGCTTAACGGTGTTAGTGATTTGTTAAAACCTTATATGATCTCCGTCGTATCGCCATCGCAGCTCCGGCGACCTTCGCCGGAAAACTTGCATATTCATCGGAGAAATGAAGAAAACAAGACGAGAGAAGACACTGATGATCGGAATCAAGATCGGAATATGCACGGCTTCGCCGGAAAACATTAATGGTATTCGTACGTGTACACCTGCAGATATCGTTTTTAATTATTTTGAAAACGATATACGGGATGCCTTGACACTAGCCTTGATCTCTGGGGCTAACCCATCAATGAATCGAGCAATTCGCTTGGGTTCTGGTGTTACCATATACGGAACCAGTCGAGACAGGGTATTGAAACTGGTGAGGTAAGCTTGACAATCTAGATTTTTCATCACTAATGATAAGAAGTCGGACTCGATCCTCTCAACCTCATGTTGAGGGCAGTAATTTTCTTTAATAAGAGCAACAAACTGATCACACGTCAGATTGTACAGTGGGACCTTTCCAGCAGCTTGAATGAGAGACTTCCACCATGCCAGTGCCTCTCCTTTGAATGACTGGGATACATACTTTACCACATCCCTATCAGCGCAACCACTAATGTCAACCACGGTATCCATTTCATCCAACCATGTCATACAATCAATCGCCCCCTTTTCCTCAGTGAAATCCCTGGGTTTGCAGGAGACAAAATATTTATAGGTACAGGTCCTTGTACGTGGTTCCCGATCAAATACAATCTTCTTTGATGGAACACTGTTCAGTAAGCGCCTCTTTATATGTTCGCGGTTCGATCTGCGAAATAAAACAACTTAATGAAAATCAGTTTGTAAAGGTTCTACAGTAGAATAAAAACAAGTAAGCCCTTGGTCAATTTGACGTCTAGTGCGAACGCCTGATTGTAGTTCTCCAATGATCAACTCCTCTGGAAGGTATGAAAGAGTTCTTGGCATCACTTCACCTGGAACATCTACCTCGTCTTCCAGATTAGTAACATTCTGATCTGCATCATGTTCACTGACTGGGTTTGTTTGACTTGAAATCTGGATCTGCTCCCCCTCAGAATCTGAATCACCACGATCAAATATCGGCATATTCTCAGATTCTTGATTATCATTCTGAACCGTCTGATTATCTTGAGCAACTCCATTTTGTTGGACATCATCATGCTCACCAGCATTACTTGGACCTGCGCGGTGTCACCCACTAGTTGCTATTTAAATTTTAGACATTTTTATTTTTCGTTAAGACTGTTGTTGTGGTTTAGATTTTTGAACCTTAATCCGGATGTGGGATTTTGAGTCCATAGGGTAGAGGACCAATTTACGATCACGTAGGACGAAACGTGAGGTTAAACGGATAAACGGGTTGAAAGTTATGCGAGTTTTAGTGCGTACGAATGACGAAAACAACACAGCAGGAAAACCAACATTTGAGAGGCCGTCACCGATGCCTCATGCAAAATCAGTTTTTGTTGACACGTTATCTTGTTGCCTACGGAGGTTTTTGGCTACGCGTAAATGCAAGGGTCGTCGCCGATGCCCTCCCCACTTTTACACACACATTGCAGCTACGATCACCATCTCAATCACAAGCACTCACAACACTCACAAATCACAATCATTGTAACACTTAGAGCTGATCCGTGCACTATCCTGAAGTTGTATCTTGCTGTTATTCAATCAATAAGAACAAACAAGGCAGCTGACTATTGTCAGCTCCCGAGGTTTTATGCCGGCGATCTAGAAAGATCAAGGGCTTTCCTCGTACATCTCGTGTCAATTTTTATTTACTTGCATTTCGTTTACAAATTGATATAGTTCTGTATCCCGGAACTATATCCTGAAACTGTTTACATTTTCAACAAAGTTAACACATTTTTACAAGTTTACATGGCGTTCCGAACGCGTTTTACGCGAACGACGCGTTAAAGTGGCGTAAGCTACCTAAACGGGTCGTAACGGGTCAAAAGCACTTAGGATAAGTTTCGTTTTAGTATGTAGGCTTTGTTAATGTCACACCCCGACCACGTAAAACAACAAAACATGGCAGAATCGTCGGGGAGTGTTGTAACAGAATCATTGTTTCATAACACATGGAAAATTGAAATATTGTTTTATTGATTTAAAAGAGTTACAATGTCTTATCAAACAAAGAAGTATAACAAAATTAACTAGTCTTCCATCTTTTATTGTCACTAAGGCCCAAGTCCGCCTAAGTGTATCTTGATCAATCCTATGCATTTCCTGAAACACATGTGAAACTAGGTACGTCAGCATAAAAATGCCGGCGAGTACATAGGTTTTGTGAAAATAGGATTCATGACTTATAAGTTTAGAAAAAAAGTTGTTTAACAAAAGTCAGTCATGAACCTTGTAAAATGTTTTGTTTTATAAATCATTTGAAAAACGATGATAAAGTAGATGATATGTAAAAGAATAATGTAAGATTAAATGAGTAACCAAGTAAAATGAGTTTTGTATAAAATAAGTTGTTTGTAAAACAATGTCTTGTGAAAAATATGTTATTTGTATAAAATGTTATATGTCTAAATAACAAGGATTTAAATAACGCTACAATATGTAATATCATACAAGCATTTATATATAGGAAGTACCAGGGGCGTATCCACCATGCTTGTATCATATTACACACGCCTCGTTACTTAAATCACTTTACCCAAACAAACCACCAATGTAAATTGCCCATGTCTAAACCATTTGTCAAATGTCTTTGTGTAAACCATGTCAAAATGTTTATGTCAAAATACCATCTATGAAATATGTATATCAATATCAAAATGTCTATGTCAAATGTCAATTATGTAATGTATAAACAAAATGTCATGTATGGCAAGTGAAATATATATGCCATAGGTAAAAAATGCACAAAACAATGTATTGAAGTAAAACGAGGTTTAAATCAACGTTATGTTTTGTGGAAATGCATGCTATACTGAATACAAACATTTATGCGGTATTGTGAAAATGCATACATTCAAGCCTTGTGACTGTGGTGATAAACCCTTAAACAAAATGAAAGGACTATCTGTCTTATGTTTTAATCGAATTCGGTCATTCCATCCATCCAAACAAACCTAGGACTTTAGGAACGGGAGTTGTCAATTCCTATGGTACCATTACCTACTAACGAGCGGCGTAGCTAATGTTAATGAATGTATATGGTCCCATTTAAACAAACCAAATGTCATATCAAAATGTAAGCATGTGATGAAAATAATGTACCTAGTATGCTAAGTAAACATACAAGGTAGAGATGTAAAACAATGTGTCCATATGTTACGAGAACATATGCAACAGAGATGCAATGTAAAACAAATGTACTAAGTATGATGTACATACATAGCATGAAAAGGTAAAACAATGTACTAAGTATGCACTAAATGGACATACATAGCATGAAATGAAATGTAAAACAATGTACTAAGTATGAACTAAATGAACATACATAGCATGAAATGAAATGTAAAACAATGTACTAAGTATGAACTAAATGAACATACATAGCATAAAATGTCATGTAAAACGATGTACTAAGTATGCTACAAAGGACATACATAGCAAAAACACAATGAAATCATGTACTAATAACGTACCAATGAACATAGCAAGTATATGATATGAAAGCATGGAAAGCATGAAAATAACAAGTAGGCACATGTGTTTCACCCCAAAATGTTTGAAAAACAGTAAAAGAGGGGTCTATGTACTCACTTGAGGGTGCTTAGAAGTCTTGAACAACAACCAAGCAAAGCTAGAGGGATCACAGAATCAAACGGCACCCTATATAGATAACTACATAAATAACCGGACCTAAATCGGGAGATTGGATAGTATGAGGTTTCGTAAACCAAATGAGTATTGGAACTCATATGATATGGTTTAATGAAGCCTACATACTAAAATGAAACCTAACCTAAGTGCTTTTGACCCGTTACGACCCGTTTAGGTAGCTTACGCTACTTTAACGCGTCGTTCGCGTAAAACGCGTTCGGAACGCCTAACTAGCCCTATGACAAGTAAAATATGCCTTAACATGTCTAATATTGTTACTAAATCAGTTTAGATACCAAAAATTAGGTTTCATAGGCTAAAAATGAATTTTAACGTAAAAAGGGCATTTTGGTAATTTACCTAAGGCATATATACTACCTATCATACAACTAACTAAACGTTGTGACCATAAGGTATAACCTCGGAAGGTTATTCCCTATACAACTATGGTCACCTAAAGTGTTTGGTCGGATCCTAATGACCGACCAAATGGGTCGGGTTTGAAAGCATAAGCGATTGATTAGATCGCTTACCCTTACGACCCTAAACAAGCACAAATCTAAAAGTGACGAGCTAAACATGCTAGAACATGTTTAGTTAAGTTAGAAAACAGGTTTGGTATCAAAACAAACGGTTTTGATACCCTAGAGTAGTTTGGTTACAAAATACGCGAGAAAACGCATTTTGGCCGAAACTACGACTCGTCACTGAGCCTAGATAACGTGGTAATCAGTAGGTATAGTCACTAGGGACTATAACCATCGTGATTACGCTCACGTTATGAAGTTCAAATGAACTTCGCATTGACCATTGACTGGTCAAAGCTGAAAGTCAAACACAGTTTGACTTTCGTGCTAAAAATGCATAAAAGCATGAAAGAGGACTTACAAGAGGTCCAAGAATGGAAGTTTGATCTGAAATTCCCAGGTATGAAGTGTTGCAACTCCAACTTAGGGAAATGATCAGATCAAGGGTGAGTTTGAAGCAAATGGGGGTGGGGTATTTATAGGAAAACCAAGACCGTTAGGATTGTTTCTTGAAAAACGTGCTTCGATCTAGGCCGTCCAAGTGTGCCCCCTGATTTGTAATACCTTGGGTACTCAAAACCAGCCCATAGAAACCCAAAAACCATGTGCACAAGTGCGTAAAAGCTGGATCAAGCTGGAAAGCACTTTCTACTGATCTGGGGATTGCTTGCGCACCGTAAGCATGTCCATACGGTGCGCAAGGACCCTGCAGACCAGCATATTTTGCATTTTGACAGCTTTGGCCCCTGTGCGCGTATGGTTGTGTTTTGGCACTTCTAACACCCGTCAAACCTATTTTTAAGATCCCTAAGGATGTTAAAGCATAGGTAACATGAAACATGCTCAAAAATATGTCGGATGTCAGTTCGTTTGGCCGTACGATTGCGTTGTTCGGTTAATTACGACGGAAGTCGTAACAGACGCGTGTACGATCCAAATTGCGCGACGAATGGATTTTTAGCATACCAAACACTAAAATAAAATATTTTAATGATTACATAAATTTTTGGGTGTCCGGATGTATTCAGAACGTAAGTTATGCGCGAAGATGCAAACTTATGCACTTTTTGACGCTTTTAGTCCATGAATGAGCATAAAGTTTATTTTAGCACACCGAACCCCTCAAAGCCTATTTCTAAGCTATGTAGAGGATATTTAGGGTGTGTTTAACTTATGGCCATGTTCCGGAATGTCCGTTACAGTACGAATCGACATACTTTCGCAGTTTGTCGAATTTAGTCCCTGTAAGCGAATAAACTTGATTTCGGCACACCAAACCTTCCAAAACTTATTTCTAAGTTATGTATAGGTTATTTTAGGTATGTTAAGCCTATGTCACTATTCTGGAGTGTTTGTTGCATTAAACTGGTTATATTTACGCATCAGTGCGCGTATAACCTTCCAGAAAGCGATTTAAAGCCCGAAATCGAACAAAAATTGATATGTGCAAATGATACACATATTTATACAAATCCCAAGTATGAAATACAATATTTCATTGGTTTGGTATTTGTTTGATGGTTGAAGTGACACAGGTGTCACAGTTAAACCATACTACATAAGTTCCTACACTTATTTGGTTTACGAACCCTCGTACTACCCGATCCTCCGATTAGGTCCGTTTATTAATAAAGATACCTATATTAGGTGTCGTTTGAATCTGTGATCTTCTAGCTTAGCTTGGTGGTTATCCTAGCACTTCTAAGCAATTTCAAGTGAGTACATAGACCCCTCTTTTACTGTTTTCCAAACATTTTGGGGTGAAACACATGTGCCTACTTGTTACTTTCATGTTTGTCATGCTTTCTGCAGTTTACACTGAGGATAACCGGGGGAACATCGTCCCAAGCCATTCTCAGAATCATACCCCTGAGATACCCTCCTCGGTCAGGATGTCAACTGTGAGGAGCTCAGGATATGCTTCAGGATATGGACAGAATCCTCAGACCGGTAACGTGTCAAATAATAATATTCTTGCTACTAACAACAATGGGTCTTTGCAGGATGCAGGTATGACGTCAACATTTACTAGGGAGCTTCAGAAATTGAAGGACATGATATCCAGTGTACCTGGAGTGGTCCAGCCGATTCCAGAAGTATCTCAAGACAGCCACAGGATATCCCGCTTTGCATATCCTATCTAACGTTTCGAGATAAAACGTTTTGTTGAATGAATGTTTAGAGGAATATATATTTATTTTAAACATCAAATAACTCGATGGTTCTTTCGTAGAAGTGAATATAACTCTTTATATTTATTTTATACGCCTAACGGCATATACGAATATTTCGACAAAAATCATACGAAACGCGATTTATAATACGAGTTTTTATATATTATTTTCGCGCAAATATTCTTTTATACACGTATGACTTCTCGGGACGACAAGCGATCTTAACGATATATTTATATATTTTGACCGCTTGAAACAGTTCAAGCGGAATAACATGTTAACTGATTTCGCTTGAAAATGACCAAGGTCATTTCAAGCGGAATCACCTTCCCAAGCGAAATCACAATCTTTACAACCTAAAACTTCATGTTTTCTCGATCTACGTGCCCTGATCTAACCTATCTAGTACAAGACTCGATACAAGACGAAGTCGACAGATGCATGCACTAACAGACTCCCCCTCAGATGTTGACGAGTCTTGCTGTGTCGAGTCTTTGTAACTTCAGTCTTTATCAGTCTCTGGGCTTCATTCTTTCTATCTTCTCTTGCATGTATTCAGACTCCCCCTAACAATGTGCTAGCATTCCTTAAGTTCATCAGTATCATCTGCTTCAGGATCGTAATCTGGCTTTCTCAACTTTAAGAACGTTGCCTGGCTCAAACTTTGTCCATAGAATCGAATCCTGGCTCTTGCTCTATCCACAGAAACCTCAGGTATCGGAGCCGCAGCTGCAAGACCAAAATGGGTGGATACCTATCCGATTCCGTCCTAGATGTGTGTGTGTTTTTAGGATCTGTCCCAGATGTGTGTGTGTTTTTAGGATCCGTCCTATATATAAAGAAAGTAGAGCTCGAATTGCCATCATCGTTAAAACAAATTGTAAAAAAAGTAAATGAAAGCTATGAATCTATCAATTAAGAGGAACACATAACCATCCTGTTCAACTCAATCATATCTTTGAGTCATTGTTTCTCAATCTTGTAACACCCCGAAAACGGATTTGGTAATCAAACCCCGTTAATACTAAAAGACGGGTAAAATACCGTTAGCGGTAAAGATTAACCCGAAAATATTAGGATTTAAACGAATAATCCTAATATTAAATACAACGTGAATAAAAGCTTTTAAGGGAGTAAGTTTATAAGAAGTCCGAGTTAACGGGACTTAAGAAAATAAAACAGGTTATAACTCCCGGGACCCACTAAATAACTAGGAATATTAACCTAGTTAGTCTAGTGTTTTAAAATAATGAGGGAACTTGATGTAGTAACCTTTATAAACTTGGGTAAAGCTGAGGGACTAAAATGGTTAAAATAAGAAAATGGGTTTTTATTAATTAAAACTAAAAACACCAAAACACACACCTTTGTGTGTGTTCTGTTTAGTAAAGTTGGTCTTGGGGAAATTCCAAGCTATATGTCCAACTTCTTGGCATTTGAAACAGGTTCTTCTGTCAACTCTTGAAGCAAACTTTCTCACATTCTTCTTCACTTCAGCAAGAAACTCTTGATTCGACTGCTTCCAGAACGGTTTCTTCTGTTCTTCTTCTGAACTTCCACCGGAAACAAATTTTGTTTTTGGTTTATAAGTTTTCTGATTTTTATAATTTTCTGACGAATTAAAGCCAAGACCTTCCTTTTTGAGATTACCGTTATGGTTTGATTTCTTTTGGAAATTATAACCACAACCGTAACCCATTTTCTTGTTAATCTTTTGAGCACTGTCGCATAACACATGGGCCGACACGATAACCCCTAGTTTGCAATTAATGAATTTCTGGTCAAATAACGCTTCCATTAAGTATTTATACGGTCCATTTAATAGTTTAATAATTAACCATACCTATTAACAGTTCATATATTGGGCCACTTATGTGAAGAACAGCATTTTTCTCCTGAAAATATGCGTTTTGTTTTCTGTCATAACTTGAGTTCTGTGTAGAGTTAGACCATGAAACTTGTACTGTAGATGACCACCGATGTATTTGTAATTCTCTCACTGGAATTTTGTAAATCGGACTCTAGGTTGCGAGAAACCGCGCTACCTGAACTCTTGGAGCCACCAGCTCCAGTCTTTTTCTCGCCTATATGCGACAAACCTTCAAGTGAGTCACTGATTATCACGTAATCTCTCAAGTTACTCTGACGAAGGTGAAGAGTACCTTTATCAGCAGCACCAGAAGCTGCGCGGCTACCCCCGCCTTTTTTGCTCGCCACTTCAGGCTCAAGATTGATCACCTTCTTCTTCCTGGAAGGTTTTTTCTTCTTCTCTTCGGGGTCGATACCCAAATCGCGCAGCACACCTGCAAAGATGGTAGACCAGGAACTTAACACCCCATTTGATGATCCCACGGATTCCTCGCTGAAAAGATAGACAATCTCTTTCCCAGCAGAAGAGACCTCGGTAATGTGTTTTAAGGGGTTTGGATGAAAAGAATTCAGTTTTCGGGACCCGGTGGCCCGTTGGCCCGGCTCGGTCGGCCCGTGACGCTTGTTTGGCGTGGATTGTCCGTAACCCCATGAAAGAACGTCGGATCATCCCGAAACTTTACGTGGCTGTTGTAGGGCCCAAGTAGGGTCGTTTCAGGTCACGGCCCGATTTGATCGGGTGAAAACGTTGACTGGGCTCGGGTCGGGACCGAGCGCCCGTGTGGTTCAACCATAACCGTATCAAACGAGGTCGGAACGGCACCAAACTTCATGTGAGCCATCGAGACAAGTTGACGGTGGTCTTGGGAAAGAATAATCTGGATACGGGCCCGGTACGTTCGTTTTCTCGGGATTCTTCGTAACACCACCAAACGACGTCGGATAGCCACGAAAGCTGACACGGTTGTTCACGGGCATTCTTATGGTGGTATCGGGTTACGGCTTCACGTCTCGGGTCAACGTGTTGACCGGGAAGCTAGCTCAGGGGCAGTCTCCGGGTCGTGTAACGGTGTGGTGCCTCGAGCAAGTGATAGTGCAACAGTCATAACGACGTCGTCGTCTGTGTCAGTAGTAGAAAGTTGTAATCCGGCCATCTATAAGGCTGTAAATGTCACGGACTCAAAGGAGTTTGAAATCGAGTGTATTCTAGGCGTAGAGGATAGCCTGATAACAGGGGTCTCAGATGTGAAATTTGTAATAACGTTCTCGTCTAACTTTCCATCACCATGGATGTCGTCAGGAGGACCATCAATAGTCATGTCAACTTCATCGATGATCATAATACAACTGTAAACAAACGAAGAGCCCTATAGAAGTAAGCAGATGAGAAAGCAAGTCAGACGAACGATTTGCACGTCAGTATCGCTGCGGGCCTCCACCAGAGTTTCCTCTGGCTTCGCCCCGCTCAGGCATAGTTCACCATCTTTCGGGTCCCGACAGGCATGCTCACACTCGAGCCCTTCTCAAAAGATCAAGGTCGGTCGGCGGTGCACCCCACGAGGGGGATCCCGCCAATCAGCTTCCTTGCGCCTTGCGGGTTTACTCACCTGT
The DNA here is from genome assembly GCA_030545235.1 of Helianthus tuberosus. Classification (NCBI taxonomy): domain Eukaryota; kingdom Viridiplantae; phylum Streptophyta; class Magnoliopsida; order Asterales; family Asteraceae; genus Helianthus; species Helianthus tuberosus. Next base: position 168,326,827 of record CM060430.1, on the reverse strand, counting down.
TGACTCGCACACATGTCAGACTCCTTGGTCTGTGTTTCAAGACGGGCCGAATGGGGTGCCCGCAGGCCGGTGCCAGGAGCACGCAGGTTTTTTTACCATGGTTTACAATAGCATAATTAACGAGGAGATAATAATAAATTGTGTCGGGTTTTAATTTATACATATTTTTTACTTGCTATTTCGACAAAAATTATTTTGATTTTTAGGCCTTTGAGATTCGCACTAAGGATGTTCAACAGTGTTTTGCTTAATGATACAGGATTCCTGATTATCCAATAGGTGTTGGTATCTTTAATAGTGTATATTTAATTATGTTAAATTTGAAGATGAAGATCAAATGTAATAGTGTTGTATCGGTTACAGTATAATTATTTCGGGTATTATATTTAAGGCTTCGTTTAAAGCATCCCTTAATAGTACTTCTTGGTTAAGCCCTAATGGATTACCTTTATTTTTACAAGGCTTATTGGGCCATTATTAGTACTGCGATAAATTAGTATAGAGATTCTGGTGTGTGCTCACGAGCGTGTATTTAAACAGTTGATTTTAAGCACGGTTTTAAGTTTTAAATTTATAAAAATGGTTTTTACCTTAACATTAAAACACACACAACAAAGGACAAGTGTATCCCGTCACATATGCAGTAAAGTATTGGTAAGATCCAGGTATCGTTCAGGGTCAGACAAGAGTTGACACGACAAAACTAAAAAGAATAAAGATGTGATAAGTACTGAATCGTTGTTATTATTTTACCAGAGGAAGAAATAATTGAATGGTATTTTAACTAAGTTGACTGAAAATAAAAATAAAATAAATACAACACATATCTTATTTCACAAATAACCTAAGCATGTTATCTATCATGTATGTTATACAAGTACTTTATCAATTTTCCAATTGCAAGACAGCTAGTCACCTCTCGGAATTTTCTAACATAATAATTCTTTGGAAAAGTAAGACGAAGGTCCCATCTTAAATTACCTAAAATCATGCATTAGCGAGCTATTGATTTATGTGAATCTTTAAAGATAGATTAGTCATCCGGTAAGAGTTTTCTAACCTCACTTATCAAAGAAAGCAATACCGATGGTCACAATACAGCCACGAGGATAAGCATTTATGTAGATCATATAACAAATAATTTCACATTTACAAGTCTTGAATACAAATCTACCAAGCTAGTAATTTCAGACCAAAACTACTAAACAAGGATCATTAACCGCATACAAGAACATGTAATCCACACCATATAATTCATAGGAACCCTTACGTGTAGGAAAGCACTCTTGATAAATAAGACATATATTGTGTAATACCAATCTCCGGGGTCTGGTCTCATGGTGTAAACAGAATTTACAAATAAGTGAATAATCAAGAGTCGACATCAAAATTATCACATATTCATTACCCAATAATCTCAAAGATAAACAAGAACACAACATCAATGAAATATTCAATCATATAATCATGAAGATTCAAACATAGCAAGTACTTGGATTTCACACAAAATAGATTACAATACAAAGATTATTCAAGAAACAAGTTCACAAAAACTATTTACATACAACTATACATCAGCCCAATAACATGCACAATGATTAGACTACATGTTCAAGAACAAGGAATCGAACCATAAACATGCACTGAATTGACGGGGTGGATGATTTCAGCTTCAAAACGACCTCGAGACATGAACTAGGCTTGATCAGAGCTGGTTCGGACCTGGAAAATCGCCTGGAAATCAGAGAAAAAACCCACACTTTGCTTGAACACGAATGGGCTATTTATAGGGGAAAAATCATGTATCGCACGGTCATGCGACTGTATCGCACGGTCGTGCAATACCGGTTACGTCATTGATTACGTGGATCGCACTTGTGCCGACAATGGAGTGGTTGGGGCAGTTGGACGTCGGTCAAAAAGTCGCACGGTCGTGCGGATTTTAGCACGGGGGTGCGTCACCGGGATTTCGCTTTGTTTTCGCATCCGCATGGGCGTGCGACCTATCGCATGGGCGTGCGTCCTATCGCATGGGCGTGCGTCCTATCGCATGGGCGTGCGTCACCGGGGTACAGCTTTGTTATCACATCCGCATGGGCGTGCCACCAGTGGCATGGGCGTGCAACACCGAGCTGAGCTTTGTTTGTCGCATCCGCATGGGCGTGCGTCGGATGGCATGGTCGTGCCATTCCGGTCAGATTCTTGATTTTGGCCCGTTTGATCAGAAATGCTTCGGAAATGTCCGTTTTTCGTCAGATTTTCCTTTTATTCTCCGTTTAAGACCTGAAATTGTATACTTACTGATTTTAGTTCATAATATTGCGATTTCGGTCATAAAACGCTTAAAACAGAAGTGTTTTGGGGTGTAAAAACATGTATATTTTAACGTATATCAAACATCCCCACACTTGAACTTTTGCTTGTCCCTAAGCAAAACAACTGTACAAACGATTAATTTTAATCAGATAAATTAAACATACAATAATGTACATAAGCATTTTAAAATTAACTAATATTGATAGAAATGAGAAAATTTAATGCAATTTTTCAAAAATAAAAAGCGTTTTTAACATTAATTATTCACTTACTTGCATCTTTGATGTACTTCCCTCGGCTCACTGGTGTAAACTAGTGAATTGTGCACTAGTAATTTTTCTGTGATCACTCAAAAGCCGGGCCATATAGTATCATTATCATAGGCTTGTAATGAAATCTTATCTCTACCAACAAATAAAAATCATATAAATCAAGAGGACTTTTATTTCGGGTTGTATCTTGGCTAAGGTTTAAAGGTAGGAATTTGTGGATATTTACTGGGTGAAAGTGTTTCAATCCGGCCTAGCAAATTATCCTAACACACCTCACACAAAAGTAAATTCACTCTATTTTTTTTTTTTTTTTTTACAAACCAAGTGACTCTTTTAAGGTCAGATTGTCAAGACCTGTTTTATCCTTGATGTGTCGTATGTCTTCCTTTATCCTGTAATGAACATTACTTCCTTTCCTAATGGATCGTTCGGCATTGAGCCTAATAGCCCCCATTCTCATTAGAAGTGTATATTCATGTTGGGATTCAGTTTGACTTTTTCTACATCTTCCTTCGTGAGACCAATTTCCACATCCAATGCATTTATCGTATCGTTTCGCTCTTCTTTTCATTGCACTTTTGGATGTCCCACAAAATGGTGGCGCTTGTTCTTGTTTTCGCCATGTTTTTCTAACTTCTTTGCTTAGGTGAAATATTTTCTCTCTAAGTTCCGAAGGTAAGCTTGGTTTCGCAAATTGTAAGCAGCAAAGCAAATTTAAATCAAACGAATGCATGTCCAGTTCTTTATAGGTCTGCCGGTAAAAGACCAAACTAAATACCTATAATAGGAAAATTATACTAAACCGGAAATTCACACATGGGTTAAAAAAAAATAAGATAAAAAGGCTTAACAGGTTAAAATGGTGGGTTTATAACAAACGAAAAAGGAAAAGGCTCAACATGGTTTACTAATGGATAATATTTTTCGGTTTTTTCAAGGTTTTTTTTAACTAGAAAGGTAAACACATGGTTGTATCCTATTGCCTCTATCATTTTCATATAATTTTTACAGTTAGTGATTTAAACAAGTATATTCAAGACAAGTTCTGAAATGTATACTATTATGCGGCACACTCAACAAAATAAAGTTTAAAGCATCTGATTATTTCTTTTGAAAGGCTCAAAACTCACTGAAATTGGGTGTGTATTTTAGATGCAAATTTATGAATAATTATAAAAATTTTCTTTCTAAAAATTACTTTACCATTTTCTCATTTGTAAGGTTATTAGTTAAGAATAAATCAAATATGTACAAAAATTAATTAAAAACACTCTAAATTTTTACAAAACTAATTTTTTTTTTTATAGATTTGTACATAATTTAAAGCAATTAAGGACAAACAAAGTTTAAGAATCTTTTAAACCCCTCCCCACACTTGAACTTCACATTGTCCCCAATGTGAAATACATATTAGTTAAGTAATTATGAGGAACTAAACTAATAATGTGAAAAGGGAAAGATGCACTCCCTTTTGAGTTGACTCATTTGAGTAGACTTTGATTTGTAGTCATCTCAATTCTGTGTGCATTTCTTGAATCTGCCAATTACGTCATTACTAAAACAGCAAACATTACTATTGATCAAACCATTAGATGAGTAAAGCCAAATCCATTATTAAACAAAAATAAACACTCACTAAAAACAAGTAAGGAAACATGCCTTGATTGAAGATTCGAGTTAAAACTTTGCAAAAATTGGTTGTTTTTAGGAGTGGGAGAGTCAAGAACAAGTGTGCGGCCAGTGTTAGTAATTTTGAAGGGTTTTATTTTTATTATTTTATTTATTATTATTATTACTACTTTTAGGTAGTTTTTTTTTATTTTATTTTTTTTATTTTATATATATATATATATATATATATATATATACCCTGCAAAATTACTGTTGCTAAAAAGTTGTGCACAGTTTCGCGCATTAACGTATGCACTGTTGTTCGCAACGTGGTGCCGCTGTGCACGGTGATGCAATCAGTCCACACGGTATTGAGTGTCCGACGACCACATTATGCACGTTGTTCTTGGTCAGATGTGATTATGAAGTGTACGATCATGTGGATCAAGTTCACGACCGTGATTCATCTGTACATTCTGCAGACAGAAGTAACAGAATGCTCTTCAACTCCTTTTTCTCAATGAATTTCACCATTTTTGCAAGGTTTTTACATGTTTCAATTTTTAAACCAACTTCAAAGCTCCCTAAGACATGAATCAATCTTATTCAAACCTACTAAAAACAGAATAAGTTAACGAACAAGGAAATAAATGCGAGAAATGAAATATTTACAACAATACCCTTAGCGTGTGAAAACACGCTCGCTAAATTTGTCAGCGAGTCGATAGCTAGACTCATTCTCCTCCACAATTGTTAAACGTGCGGGGTATGGAGTTCAAGGATTTCCTCCATCGGGTCTACTGGTCCGCTGATGTAGAGTTTTAGACGATGACCGTTGACTTTGAAACTTACCCCGTTTTGATCCTCGATAGTGACGGCTTCGTATGGAAATACTTCTTTAACCTTGTATGGTCCCGTCCATCGCTATTTTAGCTTCCCAGGAAATAAACGCTAAGACTATTATATAATATACATTTATATATACAGACAAAATATACATATATTATAAAAAAAATAAATGCTGTAAAAAGGAAAGTATTATACAGATAAAAGAAAAATAATAATATTATACAAAAAATATAAATGCTAAGACTATTATATAATATACAAATATATATATATATATATATAATATTAAATATTTCTAATTAATATTTACACTATATATACAATTATTCTAATTAATATTTACTCTATATATACAATTATTATAAGTCCAAAGTCTTTTTTTTTTTTTTTTATATGTTTATATGTTGCTAAAAAGTCGTACACGGTATAAACCTATGTAGATCGGTTCGCAACGCCATTTCGTTGTGTGCATGGTAGTATAATCGGTTCCCACATTATTGCGTACCCGACAACTACCTTATGCAAGTTATTATTAACAAGTATTAATAAATAAATAAAAGACAGTTAAATAAATGAATACAAGAATAAATAAATAAATAAATAAATAAATAAATGAAATGAATAAATAAAATACGTGTGTAAGCGGTTCGAATTCGAACACTGCTATCAACGTACTGTACAGAAATGAAATAAATAAATAAAATGACAGAAATAAAATAAATGAATTGAAGTAATGTAATAACTGTACAAAAATAAATAAATAACTGAAATGAAAAAAAATAACTGAATTAAAAGTGCTGAAATTAAATTGCAGAAAATTAAATTGCGGAAATTAAATGTTAGTCGACAATAAATAAAATGTTAGATTGTTAGTAAAGTTAGTGTGTGACTACTGAGAATTAACCCAGGTCTCCACTGTTAGTAAAGTTAGAAAGTTAGTAGTCCGTAAAGTTAGTAGTCCTTATTAAGTTAGTAGTCCAAAGTTAGTAAAATTAATTTAGTTAGTATAACCAAAACACAAATCTTATCACAAGAATTATGGTAGACTCGGCTGGTTTAACCAAACACTTGCCACCACAAAGAAAAATATGACAGATTTGGATGGTAAAAATGTTAGAAAGTTAGAATAAATAAATAAATAAATGGTTAAATAAACAATAAATAAAAGGTTAGTCGTTAGTGGTTAATAAAATAAAAAAAATAATTACAAAAAATGTACAAATATTAACAATTATTTACAGTTTATACATTGGTAAAATAATAACTCGGATTGTTCCATTATTGACACCTTATCTTTTATTTAAAAAAAATGTTTATGTCTGTCCCCGGCAACGGCGCCAAAAACTTGGTGTGTGCTCACGAGCGTGTATTTAAACAGTTGATTTTAAGCACGGTTTTAAGTTTTAAATTTATAAAAATGGTTTTTACCTTAACATTAAAACACACACAACAAAGGACAAGTGTATCCCGTCACATATGCAGTAAAGTATTGGTAAGATCCAGGTATCGTTCAGGGTCAGACAAGAGTTGACACGACAAAACTAAAAAGAATAAAGATGTGATAAGTACTGAATCGTTGTTATTATTTTACCAGAGGAAGAAATAATTGAATGGTATTTTAACTAAGTTGACTGAAAATAAAAATAAAATAAATACAACACATATCTTATTTCACAAATAACCTAAGCATGTTATCTATCATGTATGTTATACAAGTACTTTATCAATTTTCCAATTGCAAGACAGCTAGTCACCTCTCGGAATTTTCTAACATAATAATTCTTTGGAAAAGTAAGACGAAGGTCCCATCTTAAATTACCTAAAATCATGCATTAGCGAGCTATTGATTTATGTGAATCTTTAAAGATAGATTAGTCATCCGGTAAGAGTTTTCTAACCTCACTTATCAAAGAAAGCAATACCGATGGTCACAATACAGCCACGAGGATAAGCATTTATGTAGATCATATAACAAATAATTTCACATTTACAAGTCTTGAATACAAATCTACCAAGCTAGTAATTTCAGACCAAAACTACTAAACAAGGATCATTAACCGCATACAAGAACATGTAATCCACACCATATAATTCATAGGAACCCTTACGTGTAGGAAAGCACTCTTGATAAATAAGACATATATTGTGTAATACCAATCTCCGGGGTCTGGTCTCATGGTGTAAACAGAATTTACAAATAAGTGAATAATCAAGAGTCGACATCAAAATTATCACATATTCATTACCCAATAATCTCAAAGATAAACAAGAACACAACATCAATGAAATATTCAATCATATAATCATGAAGATTCAAACATAGCAAGTACTTGGATTTCACACAAAATAGATTACAATACAAAGATTATTCAAGAAACAAGTTCACAAAAACTATTTACATACAACTATACATCAGCCCAATAACATGCACAATGATTAGACTACATGTTCAAGAACAAGGAATCGAACCATAAACATGCACTGAATTGACGGGGTGGATGATTTCAGCTTAAAAACGACCTCGAGACATGAACTAGGCTTGATCAGAGCTGGTTCGGACCTGGAAAATCGCCTGGAAATCAGAGAAAAAACCCACACTTTGCTTGAACACGAATGGGCTATTTATAGGGGAAAAATCATGTATCGCACGGTCATGCGACTGTATCGCACGGTCGTGCAATACCGGTTACGTCATTGATTACGTGGATCGCACTTGTGCCGACAATGGAGTGGTTGGGGCAGTTGGACGTCGGTCAAAAAGTCGCACGGTCGTGCGGATTTTAGCACGGGGGTGCGTCACCGGGATTTCGCTTTGTTTTCGCATCCGCATGGGCGTGCGACCTATCGCATGGGCGTGCGTCCTATCGCATGGGCGTGCGTCCTATCGCATGGGCGTGCGTCCTATCGCATGGGCGTGCGTCACCGGGGTACAGCTTTGTTATCACATCCGCATGGGCGTGCCACCAGTGGCATGGGCGTGCAACACCGAGCTGAGCTTTGTTTGTCGCATCCGCATGGGCGTGCGTCGGATGGCATGGTCGTGCCATTCCGGTCAGATTCTTGATTTTGGCCCGTTTGATCAGAAATGCTTCGGAAATGTCCGTTTTTCGTCAGATTTTCCTTTTATTCTCCGTTTAAGACCTGAAATTGTATACTTACTGATTTTAGTTCATAATATTGCGATTTCGGTCATAAAACGCTTAAAACAGAAGTGTTTTGGGGTGTAAAAACATGTATATTTTAACGTATATCAGATTCGCACTAAGGATGTTCAACAGCGTGCCACGTCAGCAAAAGCACTATGAGTTAGAAACTTATAGAACCTTCCATTCACTAAGGCTTGGGCCGACACGATAACCCTTAATGGAACAGTACTGCCAGCTGTCGCCAGCTGGCACATGGTCCAAATTGCAATTTCCAAAACTTTAAGCCTTAGTGAAAATCAACTAACGGCTAGTGCAACAGTAAAATACACACGCCCACGCGCCTACTAAGACTCCCTAAGCCTTAAACTACCAAAATAAGCCGTAAAGCAACAGTAACTGCTGACGTGGCACAATCTCAGCCACACATTCCGCTCTAGCGAGCCCCACGCGCGGGCCCCGGCGGCCACAGTAATAATATTAAGTGTGTGGCCGCCCGGAACACCCCCTCGTCTATATAAGAGCATCCCCAACTTGAAAGAAATTTCGTCCCGAAATTTAGCATGCGGTTACTGAGGAAGCTAGTTGTGTTGTGTAGTTTACTGGTTTTCCTGGGGTGTCACATCATCCCCCCGTTGATTTGGAATTTCATCCCGAAATTCTGTAGTAGCTTCAGCCTCAGTAGTAGTTGCATTGTTTTCGAATAACTGGGGATACTTGAGTTTCATTTGATCTTCTCGTTACCAGGTGAACTCTGGGCCACGACGGGAGTTCCAACGAACTCGAACAAGAGGTATTCTGGCGTGCTTGAGGACCTTAACATCCCGGTCCGTGATTTCAACTGGTTCTTCGATGAATCGCAACTGATCGTCGATCGTGAGCTCCTTCAAAGGAACTATGAGGGTCTCATCTGACAGACACTTCTTCAGATTTGACACGTGGAAAACGTTGTGAACTCCACCGAGTTCTGCTGGTAGATTCAGTTTGTAGGCCACCTTGCCTATTCTTTCTATGATTTCGAACGGTCCGACATACCGCGGATTGAGCTTGCCTCATTTGCCAAAGCGAACTACACCTTTCCAAGGTGAGACTTTGAGTAGCACTCGAGTTCCAGGTTATGAGTACGACCGGGCGTGGGAGGCACTCGGTCTTCCGGATTTTCAAGGGCCGCCGGGGGCGCACCAGACACCGCGCGACGTGCGGTGCTCTTCCAGCCGCTGGACCCTACCTCCGACTGAGTCATTTCCAGGGTGGGCAGGCTGTTAAACAGAAAAGATAACTCTTCCCGAGGCCCCCGCCGACGTCTCCGGAATCCCTAGCGTTCCGTCAGCCGCCACGTCCCGGTTCAGGAATTTTAACCCGATTCCCTTTCGAAGCTCGCGTGAAACACGCTATCTGACGGGCTTCCCCACCCAAGAATGGAATCGTCGAGCAAAAACACTTGACAACCTCCTAGAAGCAGCTTTTCTTGCCACCAGACCTTTCTCCATCAATTAGGAATCTGATGTTGTCACTAAACACATTCCTTAAATTGTAGCCATTTGTTGAGTGTTTTTTTGTGTCTAATCCGCATATATATCACCATTGCCCTTGATTTTCTTGATTGTATATCTCTTAAATGTCAACATATACACGTGTGATTTAGTTTACGAAGATTTTTCATTGCCGAGAACCTCGATCAGGGAGTAAAAAAGGCGTATGTTGCTCGCCAGTGCTCTTCCGTATGTAGTGTTGGGATCGAAGCTCTTGTGTGTAGCTGTTCCATGTTTCTGGAACATCCCCCAATCGATGACATCACCGTCTTTCTGCATATATCTTCTGACGAAGAAACTGGATTTAGCAGACTGTATGTTTGGATGATAACACATGTGCCTACTTGTTACTTTCGTGCTTTCCATGTTTTTATATCATACTTGCTATGTTCATTAGTACACGTATAGTACATGATTTTATCCACATTTCATGCTATGTATGTCCATCTAGTCCATACTTAGTACATTGTTTTACATTACATTTCAAGCTATGTATGTCCATTTAGTGCATACTTAGTACATTGTTTTACATCACATTTCATGCTATGTATGTTCAATTAGTGCATACTTAGTACATTGTTTTACATCACATTTCATGTGACAACCCTCACAATTATAGGTACCGTACAATTAATTAAAGCTAATTACGTGACGGCTCTGCTGAAGGTTTATTGTGCGACTCACCTTGTGTGACTGGGATTAAACTTGTTCATGTGGACTGGACTGGACCAATTGAGCTCGCGAATTGTCTAAATTGAATTTTTGAACAAGTTAACACATCTGGCCTTGCCGGGACCAAAGCATTTGTTTCGGCCCTTGTGAGTCCTTGTCGACGTGCGTTCATGCATGGACCATACCTTTGGTTTGTCATGGATGTCATGTTGACAAAATAACAAACCCCCGGCACGAGATGTGCCAAGGAAAACCAAAATTAAAGAACCCGTGTTGTTGCGCCCCGTTCGCAGTGTGCGCGCTGTTCGTGGAGTCTTTGTAAACTTAAAACGACTCTCGGCAACGGATATCTCGGCTCACGCATCGATGAATGAAATCACAGACCGGGATGTCAAGGTTCTCAAGCACACCAGAATACCTCTTGTTCGAGTTCGTTGGAACTCCCGTCGTGGCCCAGAGTTCACCTAGGAACGAGAAGACCAAATGAAACTCAAGTACCCCCATTTGTTCGGGAATAGTGCAACCACTACTGAGGCTGAAGCTACTGCAGAATTTCGGGATGAAATTCCAAACCAACGGGGAGATGATGTGACACCCCAGGATACAAAGAAATTGATTGAAAGATATTGTCACCTAGTTCGTTCAATGTCGTTGTTGAGTATAAATAAAGAACGAGAGGAATGGGTCGACAAATTAGCTGATGCTTTACCTCAGAAAGAGTGGGGTACATACTTGATGATATTAAAGAACACTGGAGAAAATGATGGGTTGACAATTTCTCAGTTCATCGAAAAGATTGAAGGTCAAGATATGGAGCAACAAAAGATTGCAAGAATGAACAATCCGAGTGCACAACAAGATGTTAAGATGTACTTCAAAGGAAGTGATGGCCGCGCAGTGGGTGTGTTTTAAGTATTTGATTAGCGAAGCTTGATTAATGGTAATCTTGGTTGATTTTGTCATTAAGGTATTAATGACCGTTAAGTGCTTTGCAACAGGTTTTATATTAAAGTAAATAAAATGTGATTAAGTTTCATGTTCGTGCAGCTTGTTATCTTAATCACGATTAAGATCGTGATTAACTTGTTAATTACATGTTTTTTAAGTTCATCTATATTAACCTCGTCATTAGCGAAGCTTGATTAAGGTTAATTAATTACGAAGGAATTAATTGTTTCTTTTGATATCTTAATTAATTTTAATTAATTTAGAGCCCAATTTATTTGATATATTGTTAATGGGTAATTATTTAAGATGATTAACTTATTTTCACAATTGAAAAGTAAGCATCATTAGTTGCTCTTTTTTTTTTCTTTTTTCGAAGTTGCATATTTATAAATGGTTTTACTTTCTCAAATATGAAGTTGCATACACCATAACTAGAGACGGACCTAGATGCGGCAGACGGGGGTCAACCACACGACATGAAATTGTATTTTTCTTAGGGTGGTGGGTATAGTATCGGTGAGTGTGTTCGGTGAGTAGAGTCACCGAAGCGGTGACTATACCGTGTGATTGTGGGTGAGTGTTTGAGTTGGATAGAGGGTGAGAATTCGGTGAGTGTTTACCGAAAATGGGTGAGAGAGTGATTGAGAAAATGGTGGGTCCCAACCCCTTTTAACCAATCACATTTTTTTATTTTTTAACCTACTCAAACACCCTAGGTGATTGACTATATACAAGCTTAAAACACTTAATGTAACAGCCTGGACTGGCCATGGTCTCCCAAACAATACAAAGATATAGAAATTATACAAAGATACAAAGATACAGAAATTATAAAAAGGGCAGTTACATATGAGAATCATGACTCCCTGATTTCTCCACAATCAGTATGAACCAAAGTTTCTTTGTTACCGTTTTCCCTAAATCCCTGTATCAAATAAATCGATCCTCACTTTTGAGACTTCACTAAGCGTTACGCATAACGGCTAGTTTTTGAAATGTGTGGCTGAGATTGTGCCACGTCATCAGTTACTGTTACCTTAAGCCTTAATTTTTCATTAAGGCTTAGTGATTTCCGACTAAGAGTTATCGTGTCGGCCCAAGTCTTATGCGACAGTGCTCTATGAGTTATCGTGTCGGCCCAAGTGTTATGCGACAGTGGTTTGGCGTGTTCTCCACGCTGGACTACTGTTCCATTAAGGGTTATCGTGTCGGCCCAAGCTTTAGTGATTTTCAATAAGCGTTATCGATTTGAAATTTGAATTCTTGGTTTCTGTGCCACTAGCCGTTATTGCTTTTCACTAAGCCTTAAGCGACAGTGAAAAGACGCTCCTCTAAGTGTTAACGTAACAGTTTTTTCCGACGAAGATTCCGGCGAGGTTTTGAATTTTCCAGCGAGTATGTTTGGAAGAGTCTTGATGAACAGTGGACATGGGAGATGTTTTGATTGGTGAAATTATGGCTGGTGACACATCCAAAAATGTGGTGACATCGAGTAAATCTATGGGTTTGGTAGCGGTAGAGGAGGTATCAAAGGGAAAATAATTTTCATCAAAACGTGCATTTCTAGTAATATATACACGAGATGTGGTTACATAAGTAGTTATCACTCAATCAGGTACATAGGCCTGCTTATTTATAGCTAATCACTGCCTACTTATGGACTAATTCACTTCTTATGAGTTCTCATTTATTTATATTTGGTTGGTTTTGCAGCTATACAATCAATCTGCAGGTTTTCCGGCGAAGGTCCGATCTTGATTCCGATCATCAGAGTCTTCTCTCGTGTTCTTTTCTTCATTTCTCCGATCAATCTGCAGGTTTTCCGGCGAAGGTCGCCGGAGCTGCGACGGCGATACGACGGAACTAGGTTTTCTGCAGATACATAAATTATCACAAATTAGCCATAGATTTGTGAAGAAACATCGATTAATCGACTGTATTGAAGATTTCTTACCTTTGATCGAAGTTCTGAAATGCCTTTCGGGTTGACGAATGCACCAGCGGTCTTCATGGATCTCATGAACTGAGTATGCAAACCTTACCTGGATAAGTTCGTTATTGTGTTCATCGACGATATCCTGATCTATTCTAAGAGTCAGGAGGAACACGAGCAGCATCTACGACTTATGCTGGAACTTCTTCGAAAAGAGCAGTTGTATGCCAAGTTTTCAAAATATGACTTCTGGCTTCGCGAAGTCCACTTTCTAGGCCATGTGGTAAACAAGGATGGGATTCATATAGATCCATCTAAGGTTGAATCGATCAAGAACTGGCCTGCGAGTTTTGAAAGGCACTTTCACAATTTCAATTAAAGAAATATTAGCTGAACCATAAATAAGTGTACGAAGTGGATGATGTATGCTATTTGAAAGAATGGCTTTTTCAGACTTTGATCTATGCATCAACTATGAACATGTGCACAACAAAAAGGTGTATTTCAGATCACCAAAGACAAAAGTTCCCTCAGAAATATTGGAAGATGCAAGATCTGGAGACATCATTATGCAGACAATCAAAGATGGAAAACAAGAATATGGAGCCCGGGTGCGAGTTC
>CM060430.1:168275430-168307930 GCA_030545235.1 Helianthus tuberosus | reverse complement strand
AGAATTTCAAATCGGAGATAAAGTAACCTCTATTAGTCACTTCGGCTTGTCCGTTTGTTTGAGGGTGATATGCTGTTGAGACCCGGTGATAGACCCCATATCTTGTTAAGATTTTTTCAAGTTGATGATTACAAAAAATGGGTACCTCTATCACTTATTAATGCTTTAGGTGTGCCAAAACGAGAGAATAGTTTTTCAGAAATCTTACCACGACTCTTCCATCATTTGTTGGAAGTGCCTCGGCTTCGGCCAATTTAGACAAGTAATCTACTGCCACAAGTATATATTTGTTTCCTTTTGACGGTCTCGTGAACCAAATGAGCGTGGGAACTCATATGGGTCAGACTAGTAGTGAGGCTCATAATGATCAGCAAGACTCGGATGATGAGGAGGTCATATATTACAATATTATAGATTTTATAATATTATCGGTAAAGAAATTGCTTTGAAAATACGTCAATATTTTATTTTCCGAAGTAAACCTTTATAGATTTTGCATATTGTGCCCAGTGCCCCCGGACATTAAGCCCACTGTTGATCCCCCACCCTCCGTCTCCGGCTCCTTAGGGTTTTCACGGTCATAATTATCATTTCTCTCTCTCATAATTAACTTTTCTTTTTCTTTTCTTTTTGCATGTTAATATTTTAATGAATAACAGATATAATTTTAAGAGGAATTTACCAAAATAGCCAAGAATTAGTTTGACTTACCAAAATGGCCACTTCATGCGTCAGTGGAGCAGGGCATCACGGATTCAAATGCGCGGGATGCCTCTTTCAAGACCCCTCATGCGTCTTTAAATATGGAAGTGACACGTGTCTCAATGATTAGGTAGACTCCTCCAATGTCTCAGCAGACTCCTCCAATGCCTCAGGCAGACTCCTCCAATGCCTCAGGCAGACTCCTCCAATACTTTAAGAAAATACTTTAAAATATTTAAAAAAATACTAAAAAGCTCAACCCCTGCGTTACTTGTTTCTGCAAAAAAAGTACAATAAAACATAAATGAAAGAAATAATTGGTTCGGTCCAAAGGTCATATTCACACTAAAAATTATTATTCCCTATATCCTATGAAATAACAATGTTACATTTGGCACACAGTATAGGGATATTGTACAAATATGTAATAGTGATATATACATGTTCGCCTATCACCGAATTCTCAAAGTTTGTTGGAAAAGCTTAATGCTCAGAAAGAAAAAGTTGCTGATGATGTAGAGGGTGACGATGTGAACAAGAGTACTACTAGCTCTTCGAGTTCTTCTGATGATGAAATTGATGAAGCAAAACGTCTAAAAAGAATTCAAGAAGAGGTTGCTAAAGAGAAGCTGTTAAGAAAGAGAAAAAGACAGGAGAAGGAAGATGATGATGTTTATATTCCATCTCCTGAACGTGTATCTGATTCTCAAACACCTCCTACAGGTGGTAAAAAGAAGGTTGGTGCTAGCAGGAGGATTGTATCTCCAAAGATAAAGAAAGTAACTCAGAAGATCAAGAAACCTTTAAAGATCAAGTTAAAGAAACCTTCCCAAGAACCAAGCAAACCACCATCACCACCACCTGCTATTGCTGTCGTCGCTGATTCGCAGGATAGGGGATCCTACAATCCTTGGCCGCATGGCCATGTTTGTTACACCTCTGACAGTTGCCCTTTGTGCATGGTCCGCTGTGGTGAAAACCACATCGATTGCATTTGGGGTGATTCCCGCTGTATCCATTCTGACCTGGATTCTGACTTCCTGAGGATTGCTGACCAGGGCTCTTGTAGTCATCAGTTCTTCGCTGCTGGGACTGAGACTGGACAGAAGTCGAACCTTTACTTGAATTTCCATCCCACTTGCGCTTGTTGTCGCTAGGAGCATCAGAAGTGGTAGTAGCACTAATACGCTTAGGCAGCTTGTTCTGATCAACTGCCTGATTAGTGAGGCGATGGGATAGTCGAATGACTTGCTGGATGGTACCAAGGTTAGCCGCAGTCACATGGCTCTGAATCTCTGGCACTAGACCCTTGAGGTACAGCTCGATACGTTTGATAGGAGGATCCACCATAGTAGGGCACAATACAGCCAATTCGTTTGATCTTTTCGTATACGCTTCGATTTCAGACCCTGACATCTTTAGATTGTAAAACTCCACCTCTAACTTGTGAATGTCGTCGCGATGATAGTACTCCTCCTTGATCAGATCTTTGAAGTCGTGGGTTTCGCTTGAGGATGACAAACTACTAGGTTTCGTTTGAACATGCACAACATCAGTTTCAAGCGAACCCTGATCAATAGGTTTCGCTTGAACTTGCCTTGAAACCCCTTCAAGCGAAACACCCTAAATAACCATGTAAAACCCTAATTTCTAATCTATTGTATGCTCATTCATTCTATCTAGACAAAAGACTTGTTTAAGACGTAGTCAGCAGACATTCAGTGCACCAACAGAGTGCTTCCTATATCGGCACACATATTAATATCTTAGTTACACGCGTCTGTTGTTGTGACATACACAGCGTAATAGTTAGTTACAAAGCATACAAAACTCGCAGTAGGAACGGCTTCATGGTGGTCGAGCAGGTATGAAAGTTAGAGTTGCGCTGATGTGGAAGAGAGAGGGGTTGTGATGAGTTTGACAAGTGTGTCTAAGACACCCTCCACCCTTATGAACCGTTATGTCACCTTATCAAGCCAGCTATAAACCGCCTTCCCATGCCGTCTTATGTTTTGATGGTCCAACGGATTCATTCATGGCCGCTATGTTAAACTTCCTATCTTCACGGCCGTTTTAAATCCCCTGATATCATCCGACTCCTAGGTGGTCACGTTTAGCACCCAATTTCTTTTTTTCCTTTTGTTGCTGTTCACGTGATCCCAAACAAAACAAACAATTTTACAGTGCTTCTTGATTTTCACCTTTGGGCTAGCAACCCTAAACCTAAGAATAAGTCCAACGTGCCTTTATTTTATCTGTGATTTTGCCCAGCTCCAGAACAAACAAAACAATTTCTTCCTAGTGACAACGATGATAATTCCAACGAAGAGACCACATTCATTCGAACGGATAAATAAAGGAGTAAAATACAAGTTTTGTCCGGTTACAGTTGTAATGACACTGAAATGTGTCGACTAAATGGTTCAATGGGTTGGCAATGGGGTTGGGAACATAGTGGGGATGTTTTCCAGATCGCATAAACATTAACAAGTGGGAATGGGTCGAAAACCGGTGAACAGACGCGGTTTCCGGTTTCAGATTTGAAATAATAATATTTAATTTGAAAGTGTGTATATATATAATATAACTTCATATATTTATTGAATGAGGGCTTAGCCCGACCGGTCACGTGTGTGTTTGTTGTGAGGGTGGTCGTGGGTTCGATTCTCTTGTGGCCGGTTCAACCCCCCCCCCTTTTAGTCCGATTTTTAAATAATTACATATTAGGCCCTGAGGTTCAAGAATAAACACTGAACAATGTGTGAATCTAACTGAACAATGTGCGGATCTAACTGAACCCATCTATTCCAGAACTTCCATTGTTCCTCAACCCCGGCTCCGTCTTGTTTAGTAATCTGTTTCCTAATTTCTGCAACCGAGAATTCGCCCTTGTCAGCCGACATCCACTTCCAACGGTCCTCTCCAGTTCTGAATTTGGTGTTGTTTAATTGTTGAAGCATATTACTCCATTGATCCCATTCCTCTTCGGAGCTTGGTGGCCTTGCCCATCCTATTTTCCACTGATTTTCATTTACAAGTTTGATAACATAATCTGCAACTTTCATTTGTCTATTCGTGGCTATCTTGAAAAGTGTTGGATATCTCTCTTTAAATGTCTTGCCGCCGCACCAGTTATCTAACCAGAACTTCACTGTATTCCCTGTTCCCACTTCTGCTACAATCTCTTCTGTTGTCGAGATTCCAATAGCTCCAAGTTCTGTACCTGCAGTGACAATGTCGACGTCGTTCCAAATACCTGCATATTTATTGTTAATAGGCATAATTTTATAACATCTATTAGTGTCATGTATTGCCTTTATCACTTTTGTCCATAGTTCCTCTGGTTTCGTTTTATATTTCCACCACCACTTTGCCATAAGTGCGAGATTTGCGCTTCTCAAGTCGCCCAGTCCAAATCCACCTTGTTGTCTCGGTTTTGTCATCTTTCCCCAGGCTATCCAACGTATTTTGTATTTCCCAGCTTTTCTTCCCCATATAAAGTCTCTTCTAATCGCGTCCAAAGCTTTTATAACCTTTTTTGGGGCTAAATACACGAGTAGTCGCACTTGGCCACAGCGCCCGGTATCACAGTGGTTGACATGTTGTTACTTGCCGTTAAGAAAATACATTTTTAAGTAGGGTGCTACTTTCTACACCCCCCCTAATTACTTTTTACACCCCCCTCCTCTCACATACGTACAGGTGGGGCCTGCGTGGGACCGGCAGTTTTCCTCTCACAAGGGGGGGTATAATCAGGAGGGGGGGTGTATAGAATAAGCCTTTTAAGTATTTATATATAAATTTTAAATTTTAATCTGTGACCATTCAAAAAAATACATCTTTAAATATTTATATATAAATTTTAAATTTTAATCTGTAACATTATCTTTAGCGATGGGGAGTGTGATGCACGCACTGTTCACGAGAGTAGTGGTGGGAGTAATGTCAAACAAGGTTCAATTATGCTCTTCTGAGTGTTTTTTTTTTTACTTTTCAGGCTGTTTCTAGATCAAATTCAAGACAGTTTAAGTCAGTTCTGAAGAGTGTTTTTGTTTTTTTGTTTTTTTTTTGGATTATCTTTGTCCAGAATGTGTTTATTAACACTATTTATTTTCATTTGACTACTTTAAAACTACAGCTTTTATTTGATTCATGCACCTTATTTGACGGAATTTAAAACAAAATGATATATTTATTATAAATCCATGTAAAAATAGAAATTAAAAAGCTTTATAACTTGTTACTCAATGCTTATGCAGTCTCAAATGGCTTTACTTTTACCTGTTGTGAATCTAAATTCTAATAAAGTGTTGAAAGAATAGTTTGCTAAGGTGTAGAGGGTGGGTTAGGCAAGGGGATTCGGCAACCCCTTGTCCGCACGGCAAATAATTGTGTATAGTACCCCTAATTCAACCTTGTCCCTATGTCACGAGACAGAACCCCAATGAACTTAGTCAGGCAGAGCCCTGACATGTGTTATGAGGCTCGGATCAATCGGAAAGGGTAGCGGTGATCGGGAGTTAAAACACTTAAAACGGGGCAGGGCTTTATTATTACAAGTAAAATAAATAAATAAAATAAATAAAATAAGAATAACATTTCGAAAGATATATGAACCGAAAGATGGATAGGAAATTTTAGATATGGCCTACTATTTATATTGAAGTGTAAATTAGGCTTTTGAAGTAAGCTGAGGACACGAAATTGCCTACGTGCATTTCTCTTATCAATTCATAAATTTTTAGATTATTTTAATGTACACGTAAGTGTACACATCTGCTGAACGCCCTGGGAAGCTTGCGCCCAAGTGCGAAGGGTCGTATGTGATCAACGAGGTCCTTGGGAAAGGAGCTTATACACTGCGCAGGTTAGATGGAACCGATGTTCCGCGGACATGGAATGCGCAGCAACTGCGCAGATGCTATATATAATCTTAACATCCTTTATACTTGACAGGCTTCATGCGACTTGTCAAAGTATAGTGCAAGGATTGTTACTTACATGCGCAACAACATTAATTATCTTATTTATTCTCTAAGTGTAATCTTAACAGCTTTGTACTTATTGGCCTCTGCGCCCTATCAATATTAATTCAAAGTCTGTTACTTACATTATGCCTTTTTTATGCTTTGATACAAATGCATGCAATTACTTTTGGTAAGCACAAAAACACTATGGTAATTCTAAAAAGAGTCTCATGAACAACATGCAGTCAGAAGTTACTGCCCAAGGTCTAGTCCTATGTTCACATATGAGCTTTATACCATCTTTATTTGTCTCACCTAAACAAAGCAATTGTACTCATGAAAATATTGTAATAAAAACATACGATATATTAACAAAAAGTTACATGCGCACAAGCGCATTAACAAGTTATCACAAAAGGGAATCAACGTCCCAACAAGTTCAATACAAAGACAACTTTCACAGTTTACAACTACTTAATCTAGATCTTCATCATCTGAGGTCTCTGATCCATCTGGAAAGATTTCTTTCAACTGGTCCTCAAAATTCTATTGCTGAAGCGCATTGGTCACCAAGTCCATCACTGGGAGGCGAAGGTTATTGCAAAAGCAGCATTAGTGTCGACCCCGCTGGTGGCAGACCGGCTGGTATCCCAGTTAACTTTCAACGCGTTTGTAACATGCTGAGAACATTCTGCATACCCTTGCGCATAGCCATCATGGCGCGCAGTCACCATCAGCTTGGCGACTGATTCATCCAACTCTATGGAGTTTAGAATCGAGTTCGCAACCTGCACAGGCAGAAATCTCATTGTTCAAATGTGGAGAATTTTTCCAATCCTAATTTGGATTAGATTTAGACGATGCAGATGCAGATGAAGAATGATATCCTGGATCATAGCTTGAGGATTTGTTGTTTGACGAATCACCAGTCCTATCTGCACTGAAAGCAGTTCTGATCTTTGCAGATTCGTTGTTTTATGGCATTCCTCTGCGATAGTACAGATCAACAATCTGTTGATAACTAAATTCTTCCTCCTGAGCTCTGATACCACTTGTGAGTACAGGATCGGATCGTAAACGATCACTAGATCTGCGGTGGATTCGATTTAATGTGTGGAATCCGTTAAATCGAACCGTAATCGTGTGCGAAGACGTAATTAAACAACGTTTATTGCATAACGACGACAACCGGACAGAGTTTCGACTCGATCTACACACTATACGAAGCCGTACAGATTCCGATCTGTATTCCGATGATCGGTGTTTTGTTTTCCGGTGAATCGTCTGCGGCTACTAGACATTGACTACCCAAAGCGATTCGACTATTCTCAATAGACTTGTCGTCACATTCCGACTTTCGGGATCGTGCTTTTGCCTCAATTCTTGGGCATTCCGCACGTATTCCCTGGGTCATACTCGTGAGTTCAGGTCGTTGGAGTCCGTCGAGGCTTTAGTGAGATAAATAAAAGTCGGAAAAAGTTGTCAAGGTTAGGGTTTCACCCCTGGCTTAGCAACTTCTTCCTTGTTTTAGTGAAATTGAGGAGATTATTCATCAAAATATGGATTTCACTCCTGATTTTCAAAGTGGATCATGGACAGTGGTGCATCGAGGCATATGACAGGGATGCTAGCTCTACTTTACGACGTTAAATCAATAAATGGAAGTTATGTGGGCTTCGCCGGAAATCAAGGCGGCAGAATTGTTGGACAGGGTCCCTCAATTGGGCCGCTAAACTTGTTTTCCAACCCCAATCAACCTATCTAGACCTAAGACTCGATTAAGACGTAGTTAACAGACATTCAGTGCACCAACAGACTCCCCCTTGGATGTTGACGAAGTCTTCGGCGTCGAGTCTTCAGTCTTTGTCTCTTGTAGGATCAGACCTTGTGGTAGTCTGTACACGTACGAAAGGACTCGTCCTTCGTTTCCACAATAGAGCACGTTTCCCCAAAACGAGGAGCTAGATCTTTAAAACCCCCATCCTGGAGTTTCCTGAAGTTGATTGGTCAGTTCTTGCAACTTTCCAGGCGCCAGACGATAAGGAGTACGAGTAATCAAGGCTGCCTCTGGTCGTGAGATCAATCTGATGTGACAACCCTCACCAAACCAGGTATCCGTACGACTTAATTAATGATTAATTATTGCTTAATTACTGTGCTTGTTTGAACTAGCTGATGAACTGCTACTTGAATACTGATACATGTACTTACTTGCATCATACTTGCTTGCTGTCACTACATTATTTACATACGGCACCTTAGTGACAAACATGATGCACAAAAAGCACAGTAGCACAATACACGGATAACCTATTGAACATGCTGAAAAAGCCAGCATCAGGCAGGCACTGCCTCCAAGGCCTATAAGAGCCTGAGATATTTGGCTACACTAGTAGTGAGTGTAGGGATACAAGGGTTGTGGAACTGCGTCTCTAGGGATAAGTCACAGTGACTGGATGTGCCTAAAACGTACTTTAAGTACAAAACACAGCACTTTAATAAATAATCCAGCTTCTAGCTGACTAGTAAAGTGCCAAAACATGGGGAAAATACTACTAGACACTTTCCAAAGTGTCGGATATAAGTTGTGTCACTAAAAATAATATAACGACACTTTAAAGCTTTATTAAGCGCTTTAACGGATTACTATCCAAACGAACAACCAGGCGCTACACGAAACATGAAAATATTGTTATTTTCACTATTTATATTTTTCTGAGCCAGTTAGGGTCCCTGATTACCCTAACACCCGCCATAACACATAACATACAAGTAACTGGGTTAAACACTTAACTAACCTACTTAACCTAACCTTCATCCTAATTATCTAGTTGAGATCGAACTAGACCCCCCCCCCCCTTTCTCTAACCGGCCCAACTACAAGGGGACACACCTTGTCCTTGTTTCATTATTTTAATCATGTATGCTTAATATCATTAGGACATATGAACCAATGGACACTAATCTTATGTTTGCCTATAAGTAACTTAAGATTGCACACATGATCATTACACACTAAACATCACAACTTCAAACTCTCTCCCTCTCTTTATCACTTTCGGCCGAACACCCCACCCCCCATACACCCACTTTCGGTTTTGGTTCTTGGCATTCCAAGCATCCACAAACATCAAAGGTCACGTATTAGGAGTCTTGGAGCAAACGGAACGCGAAGGACCTCTCTACTTTGCTTTTATCCACGCCATTTTCGCCAAGAATCTTCCCTAGCCTTGAGCTAGAGGTATAATACTTAGAACTCGTTTTTAAACTATTCTAAAGTGGTTAAAAGGATTTTTGTCGGTTAAATATCGTTAACATACAATTTGATGCTTAAAAGTCTACTAAAAGTATGAAAAATGGTGGTTAATAGCATATAAG
The DNA here is from genome assembly GCA_030545235.1 of Helianthus tuberosus. Classification (NCBI taxonomy): domain Eukaryota; kingdom Viridiplantae; phylum Streptophyta; class Magnoliopsida; order Asterales; family Asteraceae; genus Helianthus; species Helianthus tuberosus. The sequence continues at coordinate 168,298,883 of CM060430.1, read as the reverse complement.
TGGTGTAAAAGTTGTAGTATTTGAAATACATGGTTATTTAGACCCGATCTATGTTGTGGTAGCTCGGATCACCATTTAACCCGGTTTGGTAAGATCATGGATTTTAACATAAGCATGTTTTAGTAGTAACAAGGGTTAAAAGGTGAAACTCTACCACACATGAGACATGAACTTGTGTAAAAATGTTTTACTTGTGTAAAAGTGTTTCAACATGTACAATAGTGTTTAAAACTAGCAGATCTACGTATCTGCAAGTGGTATTTTCAAAGGACCACGCGTCAAAGAAATCATGTTTTCTAAAAGACGGATCTTACACTAACAAACATGATTTTTATAAACCACAAGTGTGTAAACACTTGTGAAATGAAAAGATCCGACAAAGAACTAGTTTTGTCAAATATTACTAGAAGTTGTAAAGACGGATTTCTCTAAAAACAAGGTTTTTACGAGATCAAAGTTACTTTATATAAAGATCTACAAAATATAATGGGATTTACACTATAGTTGCGGAAAAACTACAAGTTCATGCGATTATGCGATTTACATACTTGTCGACTAGTTTGATGTGTCGGACATTGTTTGATTGAATAAAGAAGTTGTTGAATTGATTTTGTAAAAGAAAATGATACGCTTGAAAGCGTGGCCACCTCCAGTTACAGAGGAAACTCTGGCGAAATTTTTCTAAAAGCCTAACACTTAGAATTATTTACACAACAAGTGTTAGAATTATTTTTGACATATTTTCGAAATATAAATTTCGCCATGACTTTATTTACTAAATATTCGAAGGTGGGATTTTCACAAGATTTAACGTGATAAATATATATTGTCACAACACTGTTTAGGAATATTTTGTGAAAATGCATAAATATTATTTTTAGGAGTAAAAATAATATTTACAAACATTAACGATTCCAAAATAATACGAACGCTTTCACCATAAATATATAAGTTACACCGGTAATTATATTACCACCCGATTGTAAAACGTAACTTACGCACATGTATTGAATCCCCCATCCTTGGGAAGGAAATTAACTACCAAGTATATACAGAACATAAACACGAAATAGTTGTCTAACTATTTCCCCAAAAACTTAAACTATAAAGCTAAGGCACGGCCGTCCGTCTAATAGAATTAGCACTTGTAGGTCGTCGCACAGCTTTCCGATTTGGAGATACTTGGTAGAGACGCTTCACAGTGAGTTCATGTCCCCCTTTTCTCTTAACTGTTTTCAGTTTTCTAAACTGCGGGGGTGAAATACATGTTACTATGATTACGAATAATTCTTACATGGTATGGTTAGCGTAAGGAGGGTTATTATTCAGATCATGTGAGTGGGTAGGCGGAAACTTGAGGCCATTAATCCTCAAGGTAGGACCGAGGGACAGGAGCGGTAGATCTATCTGGGTGTAGCGAGCCCAGCCCCAGGCCCAAACAGAACGGACCTCGGGGTGACTTTGTGCCCAACGCATAAATCCGCTAGGTTTGAGTCTTCCTACTTGCACTTCACACATATCAATGGCTTTGCAACCCATTGGTGATCTCTTTGTTTTTCCTTACACTGCTACATACCAGGGAACTTTTATACTTACAAGTGTTTTACATACTCACTTACACATGAACTCGCTCAACATTATTGTTGATTTTTCAACTTACATGTATTTCAGGAAATTAACGAGATCTGGCACGGTATGGCATGTTTTCCGCTGCACTAGTTTCCGAGGTCATCCGGGGTTTAGGGGATGTGTCTCTTTCCTGGACAAGACACAATCCTTAAACCATGTTTATGTTATGTTTTAAGTTTGTAATGTCAGTTGAACAAGGTTATGGTTGTTAGGGTATGTTCCCGTTAAAACAATGGTACTGTATTTGGTTTTCAAAACTTAATGGATGATCTTGCATGTTTTAACTCATATAGCTTTGTTATGATTAAGCTATGGTATTAAGAAGTCACACCAAATTAACCACGCTTCCGTAAAGCCAGGGTGTGACAGCTTGGTATCAGAGCTCTGATCATAGCGAACTAGGATTCTTTCTCGAGTCTAGACTATGATCACTAGGGCTCTCACGAAAACATTTTTCTGCATACCACTTAAGTCCAGATCCAAACTTTTCACAAACAAATGTTGAGCACATTTTATTAATTATAGGCTCAGCCTGGAGGGCAGAGGCTCGATCTGGAGGATCGAGGCTCGGTCTAGGTGACTGAGGTAGTTGAGCACGTTGATTTATTTTAGGCTCAGCCTGGAGGGCTGAGGCTCGGTCTGGAGGATCGAGGCTTGGTCTAGGTGACCAAGGTAGTTGGCTAGCAAGGCTAGGAAGAGTAGGCTCAGTCTTGAAGGCTGAGGCTCGGTGTTGGAGACCGAGGCTCGACCTAAGGGGTCGAGGTGGAGGAAAGAGCAGTCTAGGAAGACTGGGAGGCTAGTAAGACTAGGAGAATTATGTGATACCTTACTTGGTGACTTATGTGATTATTTGATTATATGATTGACTATTTGTGCATGTTTGTGTATATGTTACAGACACATGGATTCTACGGACACTGGTGGTTCAGACACCACAGGCCCTAGGCCTATCGTATCAGACGACCTAGAGTCATCGGAGCACGAGGTTCACACGTCCGACGTCACGAGCACAGATGAGGACGACTTTCAGCCCTTCGCATTACCTGACGGTGCTGACGAGCTCGCAGATGGTCCTTTGGCCGGGGATCTACCACTTGCAGTGATCCCTGCCCCTATACCGCTTGCTTCGTACCCTGTTTATGATTTGCCTATCGACGACGAGGATGATGATGTCGATATGTTTGATGATGAGCCTTTAGAGGATGATGCTCAGGGCGAGGCCCTTCCTGCTGCTGATGGTCCCTTGTTGATCGCAGATGCTCCCGCCGCGGAGTCACCTGCTCACTCCCCAGTCCCAGACTCTTTTGAGTCTGTGGCCTCTGTACCCTCACACATCCAGAGTGCGCAGCACTTCTCTCATGGATCAGATCCTGATCAGGCATCTTCTGTTGCCCCTATCCCAATTTTGTTTTCGACCACGATGATGAGGGGGATTCCGATCCTATGTTTCCCCCAGGATTCGACCCAGATCGTGACTTAGAGTTTATTCCGATGGATCAGTTCATGGAGGATCCAGTAGACCCTGTTGACCCATTTGATCCTATTGACCCAGATTTTGATTTAGAGATGGCTTTTGATGACCTCGAGCCTGCCATTGCTCCTGAGCACGCAGCCGCTCTAGACCCCATACCTGAGCATGACCCAGTACATGCTGACATCCCTTTTGAGCCTGTTGCTGATGATCTCCCCGTGGATGTTCCTTTGATGGAGGGCGATCATGTCATTGTTGATCCTGTTGATCCTTTACCCATTGTCGCTATACCTGTTGACCCTCCCGTTGAGCACATTGCACCTGTTCATCCTTTTGTTGCACCTGATCCCATTCCACTGGAGCCCGAGCATGCACTGTTCGCGGCACACATGGATCCACCAGATGAGCATGCACAGCACGGTTGGATACCTGCTGATGAGGATGTTCCACCTTTTCCTCCTCAGATCCCTGTTTCGCGACATGTTGATTTTTCTTTTCAGGTTCCACAGTTTGTACCTCCAGCTAGGCCTGGAGAGGGTTCTTCAGCCCATCCTGTTGGGCATGTACCGATGCCTATCCCTTTCATGCCCCAGATGTCATCTGTTCCACCCGCTGTTGCTTCATTTCACGTGGCACCTTTTGACCCCACTAGTGAGCCGTTTCTTTGGGCACCAGACTCTGGTATGCCGCCCACTGACCCCTACCATTCTTTTCACAGGGGGTACACTATCAAGGACGTTTTGATGTCTTTTGTAGCTCAGCACGAGTCACACACGCAGCGCATCCAGGAGCTTGAGAGAGCTCAGCTGCCACCGTGTCCGTGCCATGGTCAGGCACACTCTCCCCTGCAGCCATTTCGACCTTTACCTCCAGATTTTGCTGCCCGTCTCCTTACACTAGAGCAGCAGATTGCCTCTATCATCCGTACTCAGCGAGCCCAGGAGGAGGACTGGCTCCAGTTACGTCGTTTGTTTTACACCCACTTTCCCCCTCCTCCACCACCATCTGTATAGAGCTCATCAGTGCTGTTTGGGTAGACGAGGATGAGAAGACGGCGATTGTTGGATTGCACAACATTTTGGAGACTACTTTATGATCCTGACTTTTGTTGACATGTATTTGACACTGAATTGTTATGGTTTTGTACAGGGGTGATGTAGCCCCTAGTTGATTGATGATTGTAAGACATTATGATGTACTGATACACTTACTATGTAGTCTCGATATATGGCAATCGCAGTGTTCTCATCATATCTGATTCGCTTGATTGCTTATTTGCACTTTTATGACATGGGATGTGTGTGATTGATATTTGTGATGTACTGAGATGTTATGTGCTATTACTATTACTATATACGTACATTTCGCTATGGCCTGACCAACGTAAACCATCTTTTAGAAGATGCCGCCAAGACGTGAGACACGCATGCCTACTAATGAGGCAGAACTCCAGCAGATTATTGCTGCTGCCATAGCACAGTATGCAGCATCTCAGCCCGGAACGAGCGGAAGTATTAACCAAGGCAATAACAATCCACCTCACGGTAATACTAAGCCATTAAGACATACCGTGACCTAATTAGATATCTCTGGCAAGGATGCTAATGCCATTCATATGTTATAACGTACGTGCAGGATGCACCTTCAAGCAGTTTTTAGACTGCAAACCGGTCAACTTTGATGGCACTGGAGGTGCTGTCGCCTTTGTTCGCTGGGCTGAGAAAACCGAATCTGTACTACGCATGAGCAAGTGCGCGCTGGATCAGCAAGTCACCTATATCTCAGGGCTGTTTCTAGATGGAGCCCTATCCTGGTGGAACCTACAAGTACAGACACTAGGCGAAGCTGCTGCCTACGCGCTGACCTGGACCGAACTAAAAGAACTTATGCGCAAAAAGTACTGTTCCCGCGCAGAAATCCAGAGATTGGAGACCGAATTCTGGCACTTGAAAATGGACGGTCCAAAGATAGCAGAATACGTGCAAAGGTTCCATGACTTATCACATGTGGTACCCTACATGGTCACTCCTGAGTTCAAGAGAATTGAACGCTTCATTTGGGGATTAGCTCCTCAAATCATAAGTATGGTAACCTCGTCCAAACCAGCAACTATCACTGAAGCCATCGATTTGAGCGTGGCACTCACCGAGGAGGCAATTCGTTTGAACAAGTTTGATGAGATCAAGACAAAGAAGGCAGAGACTCACGTCGAGTCATCAGGAGGCAACAAAAGAAAGTTCTCGAACTTCAAACAAGGCATTGGCAGTGTTGGTAAGAGAGGAGAACCAAACGCGCCAGCTCAGGTTACAGCTGGTAGTGGAAAGAAAGGAAAGGGATATATGGGCACCCAGCCCAAGTGCAACGCCTGCCAGCGTCACCATTCTGGCCGATGTGGTTTAAAGGTATGTGATTCGTGTGGAAAACCTGGCCACTTGAAGGATTCTTGTTGGGCCACTACTGGCCAGGGAGGCCAAGGAGGATTTGGAAACAGAAACAATAACAGGGGTGGAATTGGAAATCGCCCACAAGGAAACAATGGAGGTAATGGGAACCGAGGCAACGCAAATCAAGTTGGTAACGTGAACCGTAATCAGAACAATCAAGCTGGTAATGGAGGTGGAAACGGGCAAAGACTTGGATGCTATAACTGCGGTGATATCGGGCATTTTAAGAAAAACTGCCCAGACTTAAACCAAGCCCGTGGAAGAGTGTTCCAACTCGAAGCAAGGGAAGCGCGCCAGGACCCCAATGTTGTTACTGGTATGTTCCCTGTAAATCAACGCTATGCATCCGTTTTATTTGATACTGGTGCCGATTATAGCTTCGTGTCGTTAGAATTTAAAAATATGCTTGGGTTAGCCGCTAATAAGTTAGATATACCGTATTCAATCGAATTGGCTAATGGGAAGTTAGTAGAAGCCAACGAAGTTATCAAAGGTTGTGTGATCGAATTGGGAGAACGTGAGTTCGCTCTAGATCTACTACCAGTCCAGTTGGGAAGTTTCGACGTGGTAGTAGGAATGGATTGGTTATCAGGAAACAAGGCTGAGATAGTATGTCACGAGAAAGTTGTTCGTATCCCAACCGATGATGGTGAGACAATCGTGGTTCACGGAGAGAAGCGTGACACGCCGCTAAGATTTATCAGCTGCTTGAAAGCAAGAAAGTGTTTGCAGAAAGGATGTGTTGCCTTTCTGGCACACATTGTGGATAAGAAGGCTGCTGAGCCAAGAATCGAAGACATCCCTGTCGTGAGGGAGTATCCAGAAGTCTTCCCGGAAGACTTACTCGGACTGCCACCTCAGAGACAAGTAGAATTTCACATCGACTTAGTTCCAGGCGCCGCGCCTGTGGCTAAGGCACCTTATAGACTTGCTCCGTCTGAGATGCAGGAACTGTCGACACAACTTCAAGAGTTGTTAGACAAGGGTTTTATCCGACCAAGCTTCTCGCCTTGGGGAGCTCCGGTCCTGTTTGTCAAGAAGAAAGACGGTAGTTTCCGCATGTGCATTGACTACCGGGAGTTAAACAAGCTGACGATTAAGAATGGATATCCTCTGCCAAGAATCGATGATCTGTTCGACCAACTTCAAGGCTCAAGCTTTTACTCTAAGATCGATCTTCGATCTGGATACCACCAGTTGAGGATTCAAGAAGAAAGTATCCCAAAGACAGCCTTCAGAACTCGTTATGGACACTACGAGTTCCTTGTTATGCCGTTTGGTTTGACGAACGCACCTGCAGTCTTTATGGATTTGATGAATAGAGTTTGCAAGCCGTACTTGGACAAGTTCGTAATTGTATTCATCGATGACATTTTAATTTATTCAAGGACGAAGGCCGAGCACGAACAGCATCTAAGAGCTATTTTGGAGCTGCTGAAGAAGGAACAGTTGTATGCCAAATTCTCCAAGTGCGAATTTTGGCTACGTGAAGTCCAATTCCTTGGACACGTGGTAAATGGAGATGGAATCCATGTGGATCCAACAAAGATCGAGGCGATCAAAGATTGGGAAACGCCAAAGACGCCAACCGAGATTCGACAATTCTTGGGTTTGGCTGGCTACTATCGAAGGTTCATTGAGGATTTCTCAAAAATCGCTCAACCATTGACGCTCCTCACCCAGAAAGATAAGACGTTTGATTGGGGAATCAAACAGGAAGAAGCATTCCAGATACTGAAGGATAAGCTCTGCAATGCGCCAATCTTAGCACTACCGGAAGGTACGGATGATTTTGTGGTATACTGCGACGCATCGCGCCAAGGATTGGGTTGCGTGTTGATGCAACGCCAAAAGGTTATTGCTTACGCATCACGTCAACTGAAAGTGCACGAAAGGAACTATACCACACATGATTTGGAACTTGGCGCAGTGGTTTTTGCACTTAAGATCTGGAGACACTACCTTTATGGTACGAAGTGTACAATCTTTACAGATCACAAGAGCCTACAGCATATATTCAACCAGAAGGAGTTGAATATGAGGCAAAGACGATGGGTTGAGTTGTTGAACGACTACGACTGCGAGATAAAGTATCACCCAGGGAAGGCAAATGTGGTCGCCGATGCCCTAAGTCGTAAAGAGAGAATCAAGCCCATAAGGGTAAGGGCTTTGGAAATGATTATACGAACCGATCTTTCCTTGCGCATTCGTGCCGCACAAAAGGAAGCTCTCAAGGAAAGGAATCTTGAAGAAGAATATCTCCGTGGGATGGAGAAGCTTTTGGTGCCAAACGAGGAAGGAACGTTATGTTTTGAGAAAAGGATTTGGGTTCCTCTGTTTGGTGATTTAAGGAAGGTTATTTTCGATGAAGCTCACAAATCACGGTACTCTATCCATCCTGGAGCGGATAAGATGTACCAAGATCTCAAAGATTATTATTGGTGGCCTAGGATGAAAGGCGATGTTGCTGTTTACGTGAGCAAATGTTTAACGTGCGCTAAGGTTAAGGCGGAATATCAGAAGCCTTCAGGGCTGCTGCAACAACCTGAGATTCCCAAGTGGAAATGGGAACAAATCTCAATGGATTTTGTTACAAAATTGCCAAGAACGCCAAGAGGCCATGATATGATTTGGGTGATAGTTGACCGCCTAACAAAGTCCGCACACTTTCTGCCAATCAAGGAGAAAGACAGTACTAGTAAACTTGCGGAAATATACATGAGAGAGATTGTCGCACGCCATGGAGTACCTCTCTCGATCATCTCTGATAGAGACGGAAGGTTTGTGTCAAGAATATGGCAATCCTTCCAAGAAGCCTTTGGCTCACAATTGAATCTGAGCACTGCGTTTCATCCGCAAACTGACGGCCAGAGCGAGCGAACGATACAGACTTTGGAAGACATGCTGAGGGCATGTGTTATGGATTTGGGCGGTAGCTGGGATAAACATTTACCCTTGGTCGAATTTTCATACAACAACAGCTACCACACCAGTATTGGTGTCGCGCCATTTGAAGCCCTTTACGGACGCAAGTGCCGATCACCCCTCTGTTGGTCTGACGCAGGTGATAGGCAGCTTGCTGGTCCCGAAATCGTCCAAGAGACGACAGACAAGATTGCGCAAATTCTTAAACGCATCGAAGCAGCTCGCCACAGACAAAAGGCCTATGCGGATCCAAACCGGAAACATGTGGATTTCCAAGTTGGAGAAATGGTGTTATTGAAAGTTTCACCCTGGAAAGGGGTGGCACGCTTTGGAAAGCGTGGGAAGTTAAATCCACGCTACATTGGTCCTTTCAGAATTCTGGAAAGAATAGGACTAGTAGCATACAAGTTGGACCTACCTGCTGAACTGAATGGTGTTCACGATACATTTCATGTATCCAATCTAAAGAAAAGTCCAACTCAAGTTGACGTTGCCATTCCCATCGACGAGATTCATGTTGACGACACGCTCCACTTCGTTGAAGAACCTGTTGAGGTCACGGATTGGAAAGTGAACATACGATATATTAACAAAAAGTTACATGCGCACAAGCGCATTAACAAGTTATCACAAAAGGGAATCAACGTCCCAACAAGTTCAATACAAAGACAACTTTCACAGTTTACAACTACTTAATCTAGATCTTCATCATCTGAGGTCTCTGATCCATCTGGAAAGATTTCTTTCAACTGGTCCTCAAAATTCTATTGCTGAAGCGCATTGGTCACCAAGTCCATCACTGGGAGGCGAAGGTTATTGCAAAAGCAGCATTAGTGTCGACCCCGCTGGTGGCAGACCGGCTGGTATCCCAGTTAACTTTCAACGCGTTTGTAACATGCTGAGAACATTCTGCATACCCTTGCGCATAGCCATCATGGCGCGCAGTCACCATCAGCTTGGCGACTGATTCATCCAACTCTATGGAGTTTAGAATCGAGCTCGCAACCTGCGCAGGCAGAAATCTCATTGTTCAAATGTGGAGAATTTTTCCAATCCTAATTTGGATTAGATTTAGACGATGCAGATGCAGATGAAGAATGATATCCTGGATCATAGCTTGAGGATTTGTTGTTTGACGAATCACCAGTCCTATCTGCACTGAAAGCAGTTCTGATCTTTGCAGATTCGTTGTTTTGTGGCATTCCTCTGCGATAGTACAGATCAACAATCTGTTGATAACTAAATTCTTCCTCCTGAGCTCTGATACCACTTGTGAGTACAGGATCGGATCGTAAACGATCACTAGATCTGCGGTGGATTCGATTTAATGTGTGGAATCCGTTAAATCGAACCGTAATTGTGTGCGAAGACGTAATTAAACAACGTTTATTGCATAACGACGACAACCGGACAGAGTTTCGACTCGATCTACACACTATACGAAGCCGTACAGATTCCGATCTGTATTCCGATGATCGGTGTTTTGTTTTCCAGTGAATCGTCTGCGGCTACTAGACATTGACTACCCAAAGCGATTCGACTATTCTCAATAGACTTGTCGTCACATTCCGACTTTCGGGATCGTGCTTTTGCCTCAATTCTTGGGCATTCCGCACGTATTCCCTGGGTCATACTCGTGAGTTCAGGTCGTTGGAGTCCGTCGAGGCTTTAGTGAGATAAATAAAAGTCGGAACAAGTTGTCAAGGTTAGGGTTTCACCCCTGGCTTAGCAACTTCTTCCTTGTTTTAGTGAAATTGAGGAGATTATTCATCAAAATATGGATTTCACTCCTGATTTTCAAAGTGGATCATGGACAGTGGTGCATCGAGGCATATGACAGGGATGCTAGCTCTACTTTACGACGTTAAATCAATAAATGGAAGTTATGTGGGCGTCGCCGGAAATCAAGGCGGCAGAATTGTTGGACAGGGTCCCTCAATTGGGCCGCTAAACTTGTTTTCCAACCCCAATCAACCTATCTAGACCTAAGACTCGATTAAGACGTAGTTAACAGACATTCAGTGCACCAACAGACTCCCCCTTGGATGTTGACGAAGTCTTCGGCGTCGAGTCTTCAGTCTTTGTCTCTTGTAGGATCAGACCTTGTGGTAGTCTGTACACGTACGAAAGGACTCGTCCTTCGTTTCCACAATAGAGCACGTTTCCCCAAAACGAGGAGCTAGATCTTTAAAACCCCCATCCTGGAGTTTCCTGAAGTTGATTGGTCAGTTCTTGCAACTTTCCAGGCGCCAGACGATAAGGAGTACGAGTAATCAAGGCTGCCTCTGGTCGTGAGATCAATCTGATGTGACAACCCTCACCAAACCAGGTATCCGTACGACTTAATTAATGATTAATTATTGCTTAATTACTGTGCTTGTTTGAACTAGCTGATGAACTGCTACTTGAATACTGATACATGTACTTACTTGCATCATACTTGCTTGCTGTCACTACATTATTTACATACGGCACCTTAGTGACAAACATGATGCACAAAAAGCACAGTAGCACAATACACGGATAACCTATTGAACATGCTGAAAAAGCCAGCATCAGGCAGGCACTGCCTCCAAGGCCTATAAGAGCCTGAGATATTTGGCTACACTAGTAGTGAGTGTAGGGATACAAGGGTTGTGGAACTGCGTCTCTAGGGATAAGTCACAGTGACTGGATGTGCCTAAAACGTACTTTAAGTACAAAACACAGCACTTTAATAAATAATCCAGCTTCTAGCTGACTAGTAAAGTGCCAAAACATGGGGAAAATACTACTAGACACTTTCCAAAGTGTCGGATATAAGTTGTGTCACTAAAAATAATATAACGACACTTTAAAGCTTTATTAAGCGCTTTAACGGATTACTATCCAAACGAACAACCAGGCGCTACACGAAACATGAAAATATTGTTATTTTCACTATTTATATTTTTCTGAGCCAGTTAGGGTCCCTGATTACCCTAACACCCGCCATAACACATAACATACAAGTAACTGGGTTAAACACTTAACTAACCTACTTAACCTAACCTTCATCCTAATTATCTAGTTGAGATCGAACTAGACCCCCCCCCCCTTTCTCTAACCGGCCCAACTACAAGGGGACACACCTTGTCCTTGTTTCATTATTTTAATCATGTATGCTTAATATCATTAGGACATATGAACCAATGGACACTAATCTTATGTTTGCCTATAAGTAACTTAAGATTGCACACATGATCATTACACACTAAACATCACAACTTCAAACTCTCTCCCTCTCTTTATCACTTTCGGCCGAACACCCCACCCCCCATACACCCACTTTCGGTTTTGGTTCTTGGCATTCCAAGCATCCACAAACATCAAAGGTCACGTATTAGGAGTCTTGGAGCAAACGGAACGCGAAGGACCTCTCTACTTTGCTTTTATCCACGCCATTTTCGCCAAGAATCTTCCCTAGCCTTGAGCTAGAGGTATAATACTTAGAACTCGTTTTTAAACTATTCTAAAGTGGTTAAAAGGATTTTTGTCGGTTAAATATCGTTAACATACAATTTGATGCTTAAAAGTCTACTAAAAGTATGAAAAATGGTGGTTAATAGCATATAAGTGGTGTAAAAGTTGTAGTATTTGAAATACATGGTTATTTAGACCCGATCTATGTTGTGGTAGCTCGGATCACCATTTAACCCGGTTTGGTAAGATCATGGATTTTAACATAAGCATGTTTTAGTAGTAACAAGGGTTAAAAGGTGAAACTCTACCACACATGAGACATGAACTTGTGTAAAAATGTTTTACTTGTGTAAAAGTGTTTCAACATGTACAATAGTGTTTAAAACTAGCAGATCTACGTATCTGCAAGTGGTATTTTCAAAGGACCACGCGTCAAAGAAATCATGTTTTCTAAAAGACGGATCTTACACTAACAAACATGATTTTTATAAACCACAAGTGTGTAAACACTTGTGAAATGAAAAGATCCGACAAAGAACTAGTTTTGTCAAATATTACTAGAAGTTGTAAAGACGGATTTCTCTAAAAACAAGGTTTTTACGAGATCAAAGTTACTTTATATAAAGATCTACAAAATATAATGGGATTTACACTATAGTTGCGGAAAAACTACAAGTTCATGCGATTATGCGATTTACATACTTGTCGACTAGTTTGATGTGTCGGACATTGTTTGATTGAATAAAGAAGTTGTTGAATTGATTTTGTAAAAGAAAATGATACGCTTGAAAGCGTGGCCACCTCCAGTTACAGAGGAAACTCTGGCGAAATTTTTCTAAAAGCCTAACACTTAGAATTATTTACACAACAAGTGTTAGAATTATTTTTGACATATTTTCGAAATATAAATTTCGCCATGACTTTATTTACTAAATATTCGGAGGTGGGATTTTCACAAGATTTAACGTGATAAATATATATTGTCACAACACTGTTTAGGAATATTTTGTGAAAATGCATAAATATTATTTTTAGGAGTAAAAATAATATTTACAAACATTAACGATTCCAAAATAATACGAACGCTTTCACCATAAATATATAAGTTACACCGGTAATTATATTACCACCCGATTGTAAAACGTAACTTACGCACATGTATTGAATCCCCCATCCTTGGGAAGGAAATTAACTACCAAGTATATACAGAACATAAACACGAAATAGTTGTCTAACTATTTCCCCAAAAACTTAAACTATAAAGCTAAGGCACGGCCGTCCGTCTAATAGAATTAGCACTTGTAGGTCGTCGCACAGCTTTCCGATTTGGAGATACTTGGTAGAGACGCTTCACAGTGAGTTCATGTCCCCCTTTTCTCTTAACTGTTTTCAGTTTTCTAAACTGCGGGGGTGAAATACATGTTACTATGATTACGAATAATTCTTACATGGTATGGTTAGCGTAAGGAGGGTTATTATTCAGATCATGTGAGTGGGTAGGCGGAAACTTGAGGCCATTAATCCTCAAGGTAGGACCGAGGGACAGGAGCGGTAGATCTATCTGGGTGTAGCGAGCCCAGCCCCAGGCCCAAACAGAACGGACCTCGGGGTGACTTTGTGCCCAACGCATAAATCCGCTAGGTTTGAGTCTTCCTACTTGCACTTCACACATATCAATGGCTTTGCAACCCATTGGTGATCTCTTTGTTTTTCCTTACACTGCTACATACCAGGGAACTTTTATACTTACAAGTGTTTTACATACTCACTTACACATGAACTCGCTCAACATTATTGTTGATTTTTCAACTTACATGTATTTCAGGAAATTAACGAGATCTGGCACGGTATGGCATGTTTTCCGCTGCACTAGTTTCCGAGGTCATCCGGGGTTTAGGGGATGTGTCTCTTTCCTGGACAAGACACAATCCTTAAACCATGTTTATGTTATGTTTTAAGTTTGTAATGTCAGTTGAACAAGGTTATGGTTGTTAGGGTATGTTCCCGTTAAAACAATGGTACTGTATTTGGTTTTCAAAACTTAATGGATGATCTTGCATGTTTTAACTCATATAGCTTTGTTATGATTAAGCTATGGTATTAAGAAGTCACACCAAATTAACCACGCTTCCGCAAAGCCAGGGTGTGACATCTGATACTCTACCTAATCAGTTGTGGGGGTAAACCAGAAAGTTCCTCAAGTAGCACGCTGAGTGGATTCACAGACAATTGGTGGATCCTCGATCCTCTTTCCTTAGCCCAAACATTAGTAACGGTTGCCAGCATAGCGGGGTAGTCCCTTCATAGACGCTCCTGGCTTTCATTGCTGAAATGATACTAACCTTTACACCACACTGATGCTTTAGGACAGACGACGATTCGCCACTAGGGAGAGGGATACTCGAAATTTTCTCCTCACAAGGTATATCCGCTCGTTATCTGGATAACCAATCCACATTAACTACTACAACAAAACTATCAAGGGTAGATGTCGAACACTTGTCCCATGTGTACTCTGGTCCTCTTTTGGAGTCCCACTTCACTTTGACTAGAACTAGTCTTTTATGCTTTAGATTCTTGACTTTTCTGTCTTCAATCTGTAGAGGCTTTTCTATAAACTTGAGTTGTTCATTTACCTCTATATCCTTAAGAGGCACTATCAATGATTCATCAGCTAAACACTTTTTGAGATTAGATACATGAAACACATCATGTATTCGGGTTAGACTAAGGATTAGTCGTTTGGCAGAGGAATGGGGTTAAAGGAAAAAAAATTACAGGTGAGCGTAAGGGATAAAGTGTAAGCGTACGAGGGATTCTTCATGTGTCATTTATATACTGATGTTGAAAGGCTTACCCTTCGATTCTGGTAGGGTTTCGGTCAAAGCGACAGATTCTGGTGAGAATTTCTTAGTTTCATTAAGTCGCTTATGTTGATTAAAACATATAATGAGGTATTCCATTGATGAAAACTCAAAGTGTTCAAGAACATCTTTAGTCTGATAGTTGCGCCTGATGGATTGAAGGGAGCGCTTGAGAATAAAGTTAGCCTGAACAGTTCGATAGTATAATGATAAGCAACGCATAAAACAGAAACAAGTGTCGGAGGATCAGACAGCTGGTCGATCAGACGGTAGTCCGATCGGACGGCTGACCGTTCGGTTGACAGTTCGTTCGGACAGTTGTCCGGTCGGATGGAAGTCCAATCGGATGGCTGTTCGAGTGGATTGTTTCTTCCTTTGAGCAGAATGTGTTTGTGTATGATGGTTTGACTTTGGAAGTTTTTGTTGTAGCATTTGAAAACATTGAAGTATCTTTACCTTTCAGGTCGGTCGATCGGACGGTCGTTCGATCGGCCGGCAACCCGATCGGCTAGGTACCTCAGCAAAACAAGTTCTCAGCAGGGTGTCACCTGATCGGACGGCTGTTCGATCGGGTGGCACTCCTAGTGCATCGAACATGTTGAAAAATCGATTAAGTGCTGAAGTTAAGTATCTCATGATCCGAAGAGTAATCCAATCGGACGGTAGTTCGATCGGACAGCAGTTCGTTCAATACTCAACCTTCAAGATAAGTTGGTTAAGTGTGGGACCCATGTAAATCAGTGTAAGCAACAAAATTCAGATCACTATCAGCTGGATACCACAACCCAAGTTTAGGTTTCCCCTTCAATTTAATTAATTTTGTCACACACACACATATAACAGAATATACATTCAGTTTTTATTAAAAAAAAAGAGGAAATTAGTAAATCGTCCCTGAGATTTGGACATGTTTGCATTTTCATCTAAAACAACTTTTTTGTACCAAATAGTCCTTCACTTTTGGGATTTTTGTCATTTTCATCCAAACGTCTAATTTGCTTTATTTTTTTCTATTAAATATTTGGATGAAAATGGCAAAAATTCCCAAATCTCAGGGACGATTTTGATAAAAAAAAACTTCTTTTCAGCAAGAAACTCCTGGTTTAATTGTCTCCAGAATGGACTTTTTGCTTCTTCCTCTGAACTTGTCCCTGAAATAAAGTTTGTTTTTGGTTTATAAACTTTCTCATTTTTATGATTTTCTGGTGGAATAAAACCAAGACCTTTCTTTTTGAAATTACCGTTATGGTTTGGTTTCTTTTGAAAACCAGAACCAGAACTGTAACCTTTTTTCTTGTTTAATCGTTGTTGAACTCTTGAAGTGTCCTTTTTAGGTTTTTCAGTAAGATTTAAATCTTTTATTTTTTTTGGTGTCTAATCTGCATATATATCACCATTTCCCTTGATTTTCTTGATTGTATATCTCTTAAATGTCAACAAATACACGTGTGATTTAATTTACGAAGATTTTTCATTGCCGAGAACCTCGATCAGAGAGTAAAAAATGGTGTAAGGTTAACAATGGTGTAAAATTAAAATGGGATATACCGGGCTAGGATTCGAGTTGCAGGAACAAGTGCCAAACCAACCACCCAAGATTCCTAATTGATGGAGAAAGGTCTGGTGGCAAGAAAAGCTGCTTCTAGGAGGTTGTCAAGTGTTTTCGCTCGACGATTTCATTCTTGGGTGGTTGGTTTGGCACTTGTTCCTGCAACTCGAATCGTAGCCCAGTATATCCCATTTTAATTTTACACCATTGTTAACCTTACGCCTTTTTTACTCTCTGATCGAGGTTCTCGGCAATGAAAAATCTTCGTAAACTAAATCACACGTGTATATTTCTTCATTTGAACCTCCGGACCCTTAGGGGCATTAGGCCTTTTAGAAGAGCTCGGGTTAGAAGACGTCACACCATCATTTGGTTTCTTCGGCCTGTAGATGAACTTCTGCTTGTCTTTCATATTAAACTGTTGTTTTACTCCCTTTTTCCGAATATTTCCATTCTTAAAACCCTGGTCATCAACATTCTCTTTGTCATGTAGTCTCTTATCAGCCGTTTCGTTCACTTGCAGATCATCGAGAGGAACGTGTAAATCGTGGTTAGCTAGGCACTTTCGGAGGTTTGACACGTGGAAAGTCGGGTAGACATTACTAAGTTCCTCCGGTAGTTCGAGTCTGTAGGCGACTTTTCCGATCCTTTCCAAAATCTTAAAAGGTCCAACGTATCGAGGCGCGAGTTTTCCCTTTTTGCCGAATCGGACTACACCCTTCCAAGGTGATACCTTTAGGAGTACGTAGTCGCCAACGCCAAATTCACGGGGTTTGCGCTTTTTATCGGCGTAACTTTTCTGTCGATCCCGAGCTTTCACCAGGTTGTCTCGAATTTGGAAAATTTTGTCTGTCGTTTCTTGTAATAGCTCAGGACTGGTTAATTGCGAATGACCGATCTCGTGCCACACAATGGGTGATCGACATCTTCTTCCGTATAATTTACTAAACCGAAAAATACTTTATTTGAGTAAACTTTATTGTTAATAAAATTTATATCGAAATGTTCAACAAAAAAAATTGATACTGCCACTGAAAATTCCGAAACCAAAAATGAATAAAGACATAAACCAAACACGATAGCATTTATGACGTTAAAAGAGAAAGAAATTAAACACAATTATATATAAGAGTTGATATATAATGTTTCTATTATTGAAAATCACAATTATATGTTAAATCTGGCTAATTTGTGATAATTTCTCTATCTACAGTATACTAATAACATTTGGACAAGTTTGATCTGTATACGTTAAACGGATTTAGTATCGTTAAGCTGACATTATATACTTAGTATGTCAACATATACTTATTCTTACTAACCATATTATTATTTTAATAACATCGAACATAATGTTACATGTTCCAGGTGTGCGGTGCAAACAATATAACACAATCAGCAACATCATATTCTCTTCTGAATCATACACAAAACAGTTTGTATTTAATATCCTAAAACACAATCATAACATCTTTCCTAGTATGTAATAATACCTCAATGTATCAAGGAATGTGGCCAATTACAACTACTCATTAAATAACCTTTAAAGTCATAGCACATATACATAACCAATGAATCATCATCAACGAAAACATCACATGGGCCGCCCTTTTTTTCTTTTGGGCCGACATACTCAAGTATAAAGAATTGTGATGAAAGTCATACTCGTGACCACAAAGCGTGTGAGCATACGTGAATCTTGAATTTAGTTGTACTGCCCGTTGGAAGTTTTTTAGCGCAGTTTCATGGTCTTTCTGCATGCTATAGCAATTTCCCATTGCACACCTGTCACATTTGTGTTTAAAAAAATAAATAAATTGCAGCAAAAAGTACATATACAGAGCAGCCTTCGGTCCTTCCTATTTTTTGAGATTTAAAAAACTTAAAAGTACTTACCATGACTGCGGGGCTAAGCGGTCTGTTGATATTAGCTCCTGTGCCAAATAACTCAGCCTCATATCCTCCTTTAGGTGCTACAACAGTACAACATATAAGACAAAAGATTATAAAATGGTTTTATACTAGTTTTTAATTAAATAATAAATTTATTTAATTATTGTATCGTCTTCTTCGTTGAGAAGTTGCAGAGAAAAGCTGGTTTTGACTAATGGAAAATCTATTCTCCAGGATAATTAAAGTATATGTGTAACAGTTCACTACCCTTAAAATTTTCTCATACACTAGTGTAAATTAAACACTAGTGATTTTTCAAACCGTTAACTATACCGTTAACCTCTAATAACGTGATTAAACATATACTTAAAAACCTAATAGCTTCGCTAAACTAATAATTAATAACATCGTTAATTACCATTAACGATATATTAACCTCTAAGAACATAAATAACCCTTTAGTCTCCTAGCGGTTAGTAGACGCGATGTCCTTGAACCAACCCCTTTTTACGTAGACGTTATTACACATCACACATTACTCTTCCTGGTCTGGCTAACCCCTCATAGTTGTGTCCGTTATGGTCATGGAGCACCATCCTGGTTCTGCGAGAGCTCTAGGAATTGTGCCCCCAATTCCATTTGAAGCGACCCCACTTCTCTCTAACATAGGTGATTTACAAATCATTAAAAGTCATATGCTTAACCTCTCTTGATATCACTGATTATAAGTAGGAATGGACTAGGAAGTTTGTAACTCCCTTTGTATGTTGAGGTACTCCCCCACAGTGATCTCAGTTCGTGCAGTTAGGTAGTCCTATTGAGCCTAGATCATGGGATCTCCAATCTTCTAGGATAGGTTTTCGTCTTGAAGTTGCAGAGAAAAGCTTAGCTTTAATGGTGGATGTGGCACGCGGTACTGTTCTGCTAAGGCTTAGTGCTACAGTGGGTGAACCCAAACACTAAGCCTTAGTGCATGTGCATTGTGTAGGAAACACCATTCTTGTGTACGTTAAAACAAGTTATTGTCCCACAATTTCCCCGGTATACTCTCTTCCTGAATTCACAGCTAACGACACTCGTTCGTTGACCAGTCGTGAAATAGTAGTTGGATCCCCTTAGTTAGTTAAATAAGTAATTCGTTAGTCCCCGGCAAGAGTCACCGACTCTTTTTGGTTAGCTCGTTCGGCTCCTGGTAGTTGATGTTCGCACGGAAGCTATCGTCCTTTCTCTTGAACGCAAAAACCAGACGCTAATCGAGACGGCTAGAACAATGCTCACAGATTCAAAGTTACCAATAAATTTTTGGGCAGAAGTTGTTTCTGCCGCATGCTATACGCTCAACAGAGTTCTCACTGTCAAGAAGTTCAACAAAACATGCTTTGAGTTGATCAATAACCGCAAACCTAATCTGAAATATCTTGAACTGTTCGGGTCACCCTGTACTGTTCTAGAACATTATGGAAAGTTTGGTATCGTGTCGGCCCAAGTCTTAGTGATTTTCACTAAGCGTTATCGATTTGAAATTTGAATTCTTGGTTTCTGTGCCACTAGCCGTTATTGCTTTTCACTAAGCCTTAAGCGACAGTGAAAAGACGCTCCTCTAAGTCTTAACGTAACACTTTTTTCCGGTGAAGATTCCGGCGAGGTTTTGAATTTTCCCGCGAGTATTCCGGCGAGACTTTTAGTGACGGTTTCTCGTCGCTAAATTATTAATTTTTTTTTGTCGCAAAAATTTGAATTGTTTTTTTTAATTTACACCATGTGCCACCAGTGTTACACTTTCTCTTGGTGATAGCCCCCCGGTTACTGATCTAGTTAAGTATAGGCAGATGGTTGGAGCATTACAGTATGTTACTCTATCTCGGCCTGAAATCACGTATGCCGTCAACAAAGTCTGTCAGTTCATATGCTCTCCCACTGAAAATCATTGGTCTGCTGTTAAACGAAATTTACGATACTTGCATGGGAATTTTATTTTGAATCGAGTGTGAAATCGTAATTTTACACCTGGGATAAAATTGTAATTTGTCATCACCTATAAATAACTATTATATGAAAAAACAAAAAAAAAACAAAAGTCAAATGTGCCGCCCAAAAGTGGCCAACCACTTGGCATAACTATTGCCCGATGACGTCATACACTTGAAAATGTATATGTTGAGAATTGAGATGGCAGGGCAGGGCCGAACTTTATCGGGGTCAAATCCAATATTGATGCAACCCCATCACCTCCCCTACCATTAGCCCTTAATATAAACTATTTCTGCAATTTTAAAATTATACATATTATTACAAAGTGTGCATGAACGGTCTTTTGATTAGTTATATTATTTTACCCTAAAATAATATAACTATTCCACAAAATAAACAAATATCCACGCAAGCGTCTTAATATAAAATATATATTCTAAATATATATTTACCCATTTTATTTACTAAAACCAACCTCCGACACTTTGTATTTTTGTAACTTTTCTTGAGAGGGAGTTGTAGGCTACGACTGTCTTTAGTCTCAGAGGACGTTAATTATAGCCCGTGGGCACTTCATCCTTAAAGGATGATTATTTTAATAAGGAAAAAAAATTGGAGTAATCTTATTTAAGGATGACTCATGCGATTTTATCGAACCACGTCTGCCAGGAATGTTAACATGTTACAGATGTTAACAATGATTTGAATATCTTGAATAGGTTCTACCATCTTGGCCTTGTCACATAGGCTAGGTTTACCTTTAATATTCTTTTTAATATTTAACGCAGAACAATCCTAAATTGAGATGTTAATAAGGATCTGAATCTAATTGAGGAACTGCCATCTCGGCCCTGTTCTTAAAATGACACATGGGCTAGGTTTTGTTCTTTTTAGATTTTGCCACTTTATTATAATGGTAGATCTTATAAAAGGAATGTTATCTTAATTTATTTCATATATTATATTCATATATAATGAAATTTAGATGATCATTCCAATGATTTTAAAAGAGGTACAGAATTGCCCTAAATGGGACTTGAAAGAAACGTTGTCCATGAAGGGACTGAAAGATAAGTATGCCCTTATAAGGACTTACTAAGGAAACGGACTTCAGCAAAAAGGAAATCAAAAACGTAGTTAAGTGTTTAGCGGAAGCATAATTGTAAAACCCAATGCAAACATTAAGTACGAAATAAAGAAATGTTTTTAACATGGCACACACTGCCATGTCCCACAACGACTGCGCCTCCCTGTGCAAGCTCCATGAGTATCTAACGACCTGCAAGGCATGTAGCAACGAATCAACAACAAAGTTGAGCGAGTTCACAGTTGGTTGTTTAGTTATAGCATTCGTTCGTAAATCGTATGTTCGTTTTATAAACCATGTATCGTATTAATTCGTATCGCGGTCTCCCAGACATGTTTGCGAAGATTGGTGGGGGCTTCCCATGTGTTATTAGACCACGCGTATCGACTGCTACGAAAATGTAAGAGGTGCCCTAAGTCAATGTCTATCAGCATTGACCCTTTGCCCATAGTCACTTTATATGAAAATGCCATTTTTTCATGGCTGTAGAGGTAGGCCTTAGTGCGAATCACTGTTACAGTCCAGTACTTCAACAAACATAATTACGTTTTTGATCTGGATCTTCTTCTTAAAATTAATTCATTAATTTTAATATATATTTTTTATTTAATATTTATTTTCCTTTGTTGATGTCCTCACTAATCCTTATGTTTTTTTTAAATTAATTTATTAATTTAATATTTTTTGTTTAATGTAGTTCCACTAAGCTTTAATTACTGCGAGTAGCAGTACTGGACTGTAACAGTGTTGGGCTTAGTGGTTATTGGGCCTGATGTATATTGGGCTTTTATTACTGCGAGGTAGCAGTATTGTACTTAGTCATTGATCAATTTAGATCGCCGGCATAAAACCTCGGGAGCTGACAATCGCAGCTGCCTAGTTCTTCTTATTGCTTTAAACGTCAGGATACAGTGCAGGATATTGACCAGATCGCTAAGTGTTACAATGCTTTGTGTGAAAGTAAAAATTGCGAGAGAACAAGTGTGAGAGTGTAGTGAGTGTAGCTGTGATGTCCTATTCGATCTGATATACCCACCTATTTATAGTAACGAAATAAACTAAAATTCCTACAAATATGGGATGCTCCGAATATTCCATTATTAACGTTGTAGACCGAGTAATGCGGCTTCAATGTCTTCATTTGAACGACTTGGACCGAGTCTCCCGGAGAAAGGGTCTTCATGCACGTTGCTCTATCTTCTTCAATCCTAGCAACAAAAGCTGTGTGAGCTGGAGTTTGATCTGGAATATAATCATCCCATGTAAAATTTTCCCAACTAAACCCTTCAGGCATCTTTTCATCATCTTGATCAATCACACAGGCTTTTGCATCAGATGAAATATACTTATCCCAGTTGAACCCTGATGATGTATTCTTCTTATCTTGATTCACCATACAAGCTCTCTTTCCAGAATCTTCAATCACATTCCTTCCATGTGCAGTTTGTGCTTGATGTTGATGTTGTTGAGGTGGTTGTTGAGCAACTTGATGGTAGATGGCTTTTCGGTAGTAATCATTGTTGTTGTTAAAAGGATTTTGAGCTCCACTTGCTTCACGATTTGTGCACTCCCTCTTGAAGTGTCCTTTCTCCCTGCAACGAAAACAAGTGACTTTAGATTTATCAAAACCTAAAGTAGAAATATTAGCTTCTCGAAGATCATTTCTTCCTGTAATTTGCTTAAATTTCTCAGCTCTCCTCAAAAACACTGGCCAAACACCACTTAATATCCATAAGCTCCATCTCCTCAGCATCAATCTGATCGTAATCCTCTTTAGTAAGCATAGGATTCCCGATCTCTCCAGCCACAAAACTACAAAGTATCTTTCTCCATGTCTTGACATTGTTCTGAATGGACCACATACATCTGTATGTACAAGTCCCAACAGATCATTAGCTCTTTCTCCAACATTTGAAAAAGGTGCTTTTGTTAACTTTCCACTTAAGCATGATTCGCATTTGCCAAACATTTCTGAACCCTTAGAATCTAAGATTACTGCGGTTTTAAGTTGTTTAACACGGTTCTCGCTTATGTGACCAAGTCTACAATTATAGACTTTCTCTATTAATTTTCACATATATAGCACCATTGCCCTTGATTTTCTTGATTGTATATCTCTTAAATGTCAACATATACACGTGTGATTTAGTTTACGAAGATTTTTCATTGCCGAGAACTT